>PVJD01007645.1:0-81571 GCA_004026545.1 Mormoops blainvillei | reverse complement strand
AAGATTTTTAAAGTTCATGTCTATTATACCTAGGTAATAGATACATAGGTGCTGATTATACCACTATCTGTACCTTTCTCTGTTTTGAGATATTTTATTATATAAATATATATTAAAATGTTATATAATATACACATAAAATACCTGTATCAAAATATATTTATAAATGCATATATTATAAAACTATATTATAGGTGTTCATTTATAAATATGTAGCTGTACATTCATAAGTTATATATCCCAAATATATAATGTAGTCTCTTTATAAAATTCAAAACCAGAGAAAGTTACAGAATATAGTACATATATATTATAATCAGGTAAAAAAAAAAATGTCCCCCAAATGATATATGTTAGCATCCCCATATGACGTGATACATTTCTTTGTTATTGCCTATCTTTGCATAGTAGCCAACGGCATATGTGGGATCGCACGTGTATGACTAGGCAGAGCTTCAGCCTTTCCAAACTAATGGTGTATCCATAAGAAGTCCCTGTGGATGAAGGAGACGACGGGAGAAGGCTCATTCTCAGGTCGGCACAGGAGAGGCAACATTAATAAGCACTGACACTGATGGTGTGCTTTCCACGCGCCACACTGTTCAAAGCACTTTACCTATTTCAGTTCATTCATTTCTTACGCAGCTACACAAATCAGGTGTTACTTTTGCACCCATTTCACAGAGAAAGCGCATCATAAAGAATTCGAACACCTGCGAAGACAAACAGGAAGTGCTGGAGACAGCGGGTGAACCAGGTTCCCTGGCTGCCAGGGCTGCGTTCGGAGCTAAAGAGATACTCTGGCGGCAGAGGCGAATACCCTAGTACTCTCCCACGGGGAAAGGCTTCCAACACACTTGAGGATCCCTGCTTTCGTTGGTGCTTTCAAGCTATCTTACACGAGTTGTAAAACTGAAATAGATTCGGTCTTCACAGCCCCCCTTAAGCGATGCTTAAAGAACTCCGGGGATCTGCAGGAAAATATTACAACCCGTTGCAGGAGCCCTCGACATCCGGCCCCCGGAGACTCCAACACTTGCCTGTACCCTATTTTCAAGCAAACCCATTAGTATATAAACACTGGCCAGAAGCCAAAGACAGACGCGGCCCGGGAGAGAACCCAGGCCTGCGGCACACGCTCACCGCGACCCGCGCGCACGTCCTGCCCGCCCAGGCGCTGCGTCCTCCAGCTTCGCCTTCGTTTGTTCGGGCTCCGGCCACGCCGCGATGGCTGCAGCCCAACCAAGGCCCTCTGGAGTGGCTGGGCGCCTGCAGGGACCTCCTGCGAGCCTCAGCAGAAAGCCAGGTGCTCAGGTGTAGGCGGAGGTCACAGAGAGGCTCTGCCTGACCTCCCGCGGGTGCCAAAGAGCCGCGGCTCCCCGCCCTCCGCAGCCCTTGGGATGTATGTTCCGACCATGTTCGTTCCGACCATGTTCGTTCCCACAGCCGGAACCATTTCGGAGAACACAGCCTGAGTTACTGGGGACATGGGGACTCCAACCGTGACATAAGCCCTCTGAGGCTTCTGTAAAACTTTTTTAAGATTCTGGAGGCCATGGCTGAGACTTGTGGAGGCCCAGACAAGCCTGGAGCATAAGTCCCTTGCTTCTTAATAAACTGCAACCTACCAACCCGGACTGGACTTTCTTGGTTTATCTCTGCCCCTATATCCAAGGACCAGGGTCAGATTTCACCAGGAAACTCCCCAGGTGGCAAAACAACATCAAGTTACCTCGGGTGGAGCCAATGCCTAGAAGCAATGAAGGAAGGCCACCACTCTTAACAGGTAAGATGAGCACTGGGACGACAGGACCATTGTCCCTCAGAGGTGCTCCTGGGTGACCGGGTCAGATGACTGCCCGTGGCTAACACTCAGCTCTTTGTCCATTCTCATGGGAAATGCCTTTTTTCCAAGTGCCCCTACTTTTATTTTACTCCTCCCTCCCCTTTTTATTATATGTCCCCTCTCTGTCGTGCCAAACCTTCTGAGAACAAGGATCTGATGGGACTGGTCACTAACTCCCCAAAACCAAACAATCTTCCCAGCCCCAGGTCCTCGCCAGATGCCCCTAGAGCTGCTGGTCTCTCTCCTGACTTGGCCCCTTGCGAATGTATGTGAATTTAGGGGTTATTTAACTACTGTGCACCTCGGTATCCCTATAGGTAAAAGAGGTGCTATTCGAGCCTATTTCATTAAATGAAGTGAAACGTGGGGTGGTGTTTGGAAGAACGTCCAGGTGGCATGCACTGCTGGAATTCTGTGTCCGTGTCCAGGTTGCCTGGGGTTGTCCCAGTTCCTAGCAGTAAGAGAGGTCTTTCCCCTCTCAATACTGCCCTAATTTTTACCATAAAGGATCTGGGCGTCCTACCTACACCTGCCTTAGAGATATTTACATTTAAATCAGATGACGACCTCCAATCCAAATTAAGATGGCATGGCATGGTGTCACGGTCCCGTGGCTCGAAGGATGGCTGGCTAGGTGCTGGGATCTCTGAGGACTCCTTTGTGCCGCTGGGTTGTCTCATGTTGGGGAGTTAGTGACCAGTCCCTTCAAGATTCTTGTTCTCAGAAGGCTTGGCCTATTGAGACAGGCACAACATAAAAAGCAGGGACCGTGTGGGTGTAACACGCTCTGCACCCCTCACCAACACCTCTCTGAGACCCCCCGTGAGTCCTATGAACCACTGATATCGATCCTCAAAGAACAAGTATTTTCTACAGAGAAGGAACAAAATTGCATGTATCTCAGAGACTACATGATGTAGGGCATTTTATTTCGTTAATACCTCAACTTTTTCGCTAACACCAACAACTAGGTTGCCTTGGTTTCTCTTGGTCGAGCCGGAAAGCTACAAACCACGGCGGGGCTCTCTTGTCTTTCTGAGAGATCAGCTCTGACTCTTCCTGAGGCAGAGCTGAGAGCCAAGTGACCTTTCTTCTAGCCCTGGGCTCCCACAGACAGAGCGTATGAGACATCAAAAGCAGAGGAGAAGATGTAACTTGACAGTCTCTCCATGCAAAATGCTGAGAGGTACTCCAAGTTGCTTTTCAGCTGTTAAGGGCTCCCGGACTCCAAATGGACAGATCCCTGCAAAGCAGTCTCATTAGACACTTACCTTGCCATAGTCCTTTGGGTCAAAGGAAGACTCCAGAGAAAGATCAGCAAAGTCAGCGCCTTCATGACACGTTTCAAGATACCGGGGTGTGCCGAACCATCTGAACCTCTTTACTGGACTGGGGGAAGTGGCAGGAGGAGGGACTGACAGGTATGTGTGTTGTGTAGAATTTATGAAGCTGGCATACACATAGAAAGCGCCTTGGAGTTTATTTTTCCCGTGACTGACACATGCTATAATGATATCCTACATTTAATGGAACGCAGGAGCAGTGTTCGCAGAGACCGCGAATGAATTTCAGATTCCGAGACAAATTTCTGAGAGGCGGGAGAAAGGACAAGTCCCAGAAGCATGCGTTCGGCAGCTAAAAGAGCTGCTCAAATAATTGAAAGAGGATATTTTTATGCCTCTTGAAAGAAGTATTGAAAACTCTATGCATTATTTATTTTTTAAATGGTGTATTTTTTATGGTGTCAGCTGAAAACATTGTCTTCATGCCACTGAAAAATAACAACCCCCACCACCAAAACGATCCTTCGCAGAATCAAAGACAGAAGGGACGGCGACGTCGGATTATGGTGTCTGGCTTTCAGATTCTCACCCAAAGATTACACTCTTCCGTACATTCGCACGATCTAAATTCAAGTGAGCAGAACCCAACGCGAGCAATTGGGAGAACTGACTTTCAGCCATTTGTTTTGCAACTTTGATTTCAGCCCCTTGCTGTGTTAATTGTATAGGCCCTGAAGAATTCAACCTAATATTACCTTTGAGGGGGAAACGAAAGAGGATGACGAAATCTTAATATGAAGGGCAAGAGGCTGAAGGAGATGGTTGCCGCGCTGTTTGGGATATTATTTAAGTTCCTGAAAAGATGCCCAAAATAGCAGTGGCTTAAACATTCATTTGTTTGTTTGTTTGTTTGTTATTTCTCCCTTTGTGTCCCCAGATTTCCTCCTGTTCTAAGGACACCGGTCAGATTGGATGAGAGCCCGCCCTCACCATCTCATTTGAACGTCATCCGTTTCTCAAACACAGTCACATTCTGAGGTACTGGGACTTAGGGCTTCAATACAAGGATTTGGGGGGCAGGAGGCATAGTTCAGCTTAGGTACAATATAAGTACTAGACATATGGTTAGCCTCCTGTCCTTCAGCAAAAGAATGGATTTTTGTTTGGAATCTATTTTCTGCTACTTTCGGTCTGCCCAGATTGGGCACACTGTGTTCCTCCGGCCACAGTGTAGGTTCAGGAACTAATTCAAATGGATCCCAGAATGCTGTGGGAATGAGTGGGATGGGGGGCTTCTGTTTCCGGCTAGACTTTAATCCGTGGGGTTGTGCTGCAGCCAAGTCACCATCATTAGGGGAGACCCTGGAAAAGAGTGGTAGGAGATGGGGACACCACATGAACCCTAACCGCAGCGTCAGTCGCCCTGAAGTGGGCAACAAGGGTAGGAGAGGGAGAAAGTTCCACTGAGATCACATGAATCCCAAATCTACCGTATTTTGCCCTGTGTAATGCATTCCCAGCTATACTGCACACCCACATTTTGGGTCCAAACTTTCAGAAAAAACTTTTAAGTTTTTAATTCAATTTTTTTGTTTATTCATATTTAGAAATAAAACCAGCTATCGTATTCTAGGGTATTGTTTCCCATACAAATACTGTTACTGCTCTCTAAAGTTACACTTTTAATACATAAGCATAAATAAAAGAATGAAAAACATTATACAGATACAGAATTAGCACTCCCACGTATAATGCGCATCCTTATTTTTCCCTCCAAAATTTGGGTAAAAAAATGGACATTATACACGGCAAAATACGGTAGACACAGGCCTGAGACTAGCGTGCCCCTCAGACTTTTCCGCAATGTTTGCTTCCTAACATAAATTTAGGCCGGTTTTTTTTCCTCGTGGAGCAGAAAAGGTCCTAAGGAATCTCAGAGACCCTACATTAGGAAGATGTTGAGACTGCCTCAGTTATTGCACTGACAGGTCCTTTCTTGGAAACAAAAGGGAAAAAATAACGACATGGCCACGTCGTAGAGCAGGTGTAGGCATTATAAGTGATGCTAAATGTTTGCCGCCAAAGTCACCTTGACTTCTTTGAAGCCAGGTGGGACCAAGATCCCCATCTTTTGAGTAAGTAGCAAGCAAACCACTGACCAAATATTTAAATATTCATGACTCATGACATTAAGACATCCCAACAGCCACTTTTGCCCACCCAGCCCCCAAATGATCAGCGTTTCCGTCATTCCCCTTGGAGAATTCTATAACTCAGAGTGTAGCATCATGTTACTCTCTTATCCAAGGTGACATTTTAGGCAAGGTGCCGCAAGTCCTTTGAAGCCCGCATCCCAGAAACCATCCTTTAAGGATGCCTCTCTTAAAAATGAATATGTAGTACCGTTCCCACATTTCTAGCCAGTTGCTTTGGAAACTTAATGAAGATAAATGCCATTGGCATCTCCGTGTGGCACTCAACTAGCAGGACAAGCCACTTTTGCACAAGCCAAGCCCTAAGCACACATTGTAAGAGCAGGTTTATGTACGATGCATTTTCAACAGTCAGAATGCGACCCTGGCACTGCCAGAGCCTCCACGAGAAAGAGACCCTGAAGCAGTTGGCTTCCACAGACTTAAAAAATAAAAGAAAATAAAAATGAAATCCTAGGGTTTCTGCATAATGCATGCGCGTTAGAGAGAAAACACACCCATTAAACCGCAGCCTTCCAGAGCATGATGTCACAAGTCAGCTCCTATTAAAGGAAGGAGAAGATGGATGTTCGCTCCGGGTAGCTGGAGGGAGTCCAAAAGAGAAGGCGTTGTAAATCTCTCCACTGCATGCCCGCGTTGTAAAAGATGACTTTTGGCATCACGCAGACTTCTTCCAATGACAAACTTCTTCCCCAGGAAGAGATTCCAAGCAGTCGGTAAACATAATATATGGATAGTGTGATTAGCAGAGGGGGACTTGGGTGATAGCTATTCCTTCAAATTGAAACCTGACTGAATTTCAGAACCTGACGAATAAGATGGTATCTGGGGAGTGACCGGGGAGGTATTACTGGAGCCCCCACCAGGCAAAGAGCCTGGGTAGAAGATTCAAAAACATAACCTGATCCACACAAGCATTCTCACCGAATACAGCCTTTTCTCCAGGAGTGGGGATGGGCTCATGTGTAAGACCACCCCGACGCCCCGGGCCACTTAGACACCTCCTTAGACCTGGAGCGTTGGTTTCCTTATCTGTAAATGATGTTGCAGACATTTTACTTGGAAATCCTCAAACAGAGTTAAATGAAGAATGATGTCAGACCTGCCCTCCAGAACGATTTCATACGCACATGCAAAGATGAGGCATGCCCCCGAGGGAAAGAAGGCCTCTAGCCCCTGAGATGCGGAGGACAGAAACCCTCTTGGACTAAGTCCCAGGACCCAAAATCAAAGCTACTGTGTAATTTCAAAATATTGCTATATGTGTCTCGTATAGAGTCCACAGACATCTGAGTACATCTGGGCAGACAGCCGCAGCATATGCCTTTACTTTGTGAGAGCACCATAGTGCTAATGCCATAAAGCAGCCAAGGGGACCGGGGAGCAACGGGGACACATGAAGAGTGGGGACAGGAAGAAGAGGGACCTAAAGGCACGAGGTGGAGAGGAAACATGCAGAGAAGGGAAGTGCTGAGAAAGGAGGCGGGTGGCAAATGGCAGGGTTGCAGTAGGCTTTATCAAGTGCCCTTTGACCTGGCTCCAAGTTAGAGACCCGCCTCTATTGCCTGGAAATGAATGGATGACAGCCATGTTGGATCACAGAGATACCGAGTCTTGCACAGAAAGTTAGTTTGAATTTTGAGTGGGAAATTAATGCTCCAATGTATCATTCTAAGAAAACAGAATTACCCTCGTCTCCTAGATGCACTGATTGACCTTGACGTCTTCTGGGAGGAGGAATTCTGCATTATACGTTTTCATTTAATATTGATTACAACAACTTTCTAGATATCAGTCTTCAGATTTTAGAATGGCTGTTTCAAGAAGAAACTCAGAGGGTTTAATTTTCACAAAACTCCCAAAGGGTATCTTAACAAATCCAGAAGTATTTTTGGAGCAATATTAATATCAACACATTGATAACCTACACGGATTTACTGTATTGGATACATTTCATAAAGAGTGACATAGGGGGAGATATCAAAATACAAAATAACAATAAAATCTTAAAAGCCCCAAATTTGGAAATCATCTACAGACTCAGGTGGGAAGAAATTCCATAAACCATCTCACCGTGTGTGACAACTATTTTTCACATTCCGTATCTAATCTCTCTTATTCCAGCTCAGTATCTGGGTTAAGAAGGAGTCTGAGGCTAAAAGGAAAAGGTTGTTGTTTTCTTTACTCACACTTCTGACACCCAACGTGTGGGGCTTTTCCCCACACTGACCACTTCTCTGACACCAGCTGGGCATCCTACAATTCAGTGTACTTCTGACATTATCTACCTAAAATTAGCATCAGATTCCACAATTTAAGGGCTTAATCCCAAAAGATGGCCCCCACTTCAGATGCCAGGTGCCTCTGACGGGCCAACCATAAACCAAGAGATTACCTCTCCTCAGGTTCAATCACTTGCTACAACAGCTCACAAAACTCAGGAAGACTTCATTTTATTCATCAGTTTATGGTATAATAAAGGGTATTATGAAGGGTCAAGATGGACAGCAGCGAAAGTCAAGGGTGAGGTCAAGGAGGGTCCCTAGCGCAGGAGCTGCGGTCCCTGTGGAGTGGGGTGCAGCACCCACCCAGCACGTGGATGTGTTCACCTCCCTGGAAGCTCTCTGAACCCCGCACTTTAGGAATTTTCATGGAGGCTTTACCATGCAGTCATCATTAATTATTAAGCCCACCTCCAGCCCCGCTCCCCTCCCTGCAGGAGAGGTCGGGCTGAAAGTTCCGAGCTGCTGACCATGCTTGGGCTCTCAGTGGACAGCCCCTTCAGGAATACCCTCGTTAAAACAAAAAAGGCTCCTGTCGCCCAGGAGAATTAGGAGTTCTGTCTAAGACGCTCCAACCCCCCGACATCAGTCAGGAAATGACAAGGGTGGTAGGGGCTCTGTGTTGAAAAACATGGTCGAAGCCAAATATTAGAACAAAAGATGCTCTTAACACCTCTATCCCTCAGACTAAAAAAGTTAGCAGAGCTGTGTCAGGAACTGGGGACAGAGAGGCTCAGGAGGAAAGAATATAATCAGGAATATAACCAGGGAAGGTGACAGCCCCACCTTATCCCCCATTACACACATTTCTGTTGAAGACAAAGAAGCTGAATCCCTTATCCTCAGAGATTAAATAATTTGCATAACACTGCAAACTGAACCGCTAGAATCTCCATTACAGCATCCTAAGTTTCTTGATATCCTCACTCTCACCTGTTACCACATTTATCGCCTCCTACACTGACGGTCTTGTACATTCGATAGAGATCAAAAATGAAATCAACTGAACACTTAAGGTTACAGATGACCCATTATAAGCGACCTAGTAAGTTATGAAAATTTGACCCAACCAGACTGTCCAAAACATGATCTGAGCAGACAGAACATTTACCAAGAATGTTCCCAAGTTGTTACCTTGACGAGGGAAATTCCCAAACCACAAGTGAAGCCAAGGGCCCCTTTACTTTGCAGTTTCCCAATCTGCAGCCCAAGGGTTAGGAAGGGAAAAGGAGGCACATTTGCAGGCAGAAGCATCAGACCACTGGCTACTTGTGAGTTTGTGATTAACCAAACCTCCTCCTCATTTTTGGAAAAATACACACACACACACACACACGAGAAAACAAAAGTCTTTGTGCTATTGCTATGCGTTTTGCCGTCTATTCTTGTTAATAAAGGAGTTTGTTTTAACCTAACTGTACGTTGTCGTTTTGCTTTGGACCTGTCGTTTCATAATCTGACATTTTTCGATGTCATTTCATGGGAAGCCCTTGGTAATCTTGGATCACTGGAAAATTTGTGGAGCGTGGCTTTAGTAATACGTTGACTTCAGGTGAAAGGTGATTTGGAATGCTGAGCTGGTGCTTAGGCCTACAACGTAGCGTTTAGCATCATAAGATTAAAGGCTTTATCTCATACGGTAAATCCAATAGGGATGCACCAGTTAGTGCCCGTTGCCACTGTGAAAACACAGCCCTATAAAAGCGTGCTGAGCTGCTGATTTCTTCCCTTGGCCCACTAATATGTATGTTGAAAGATTTTTGCCAAACATTTTCCTGCACGCTCAGTATATCCTCTGTGTGTGCCGTTCATCTGTTTTAATAATTTGATCTACCAATTTTTTTTAAGTTTGATATTTATTTTTGTTAACTCAGGCTAGGGAGTAATCAATCCTTAGTGCACCTGCCTGTTTAATAATGTGTTCCAATATATTTCCGTGATTGATCTCAAACATTCTGGTCTATGGTTCCCAGAAGTGATCATTTACTACCTTTTAGAAAATGAGTGCACACGTCTGTCTCCAAATTTGATCCTTCCCTCCGCCAATACCATCTGTCGTGGATGGGTAACAGCAGTTTCTTAGTCATGTCTGTCGATTTTTCAGTGTGTTCGTACACTTTGTTTAACGGTGGAGGATGCCATTATTAAAGTAACAAGTGATCTCTTATTTCAAGGTGGGCAAACGATAGCGGGCCGACTCTGGCCTGACATGTATTACAACAGGGCTCAAAAGCTTAACATTTTTAGAAATATTTTTAAATGGTTAAAAAAAAATCAAAAGTAGAATAATATCCCCTGGCATAAAAAAAGAAGTCACATGAAACTCAAATTTCAGGGTCTGTAAATTAGGTTCTATTAGATCACAGCCACACCCATTCATTTGTATATTATACGTGGCTGATTTTGTGCAACAGGGGCAGACTGAATAGTTACCATAGAGACCCGAAGTCTCCCACAGCCAAATATAGTTAAAGGCACTGGGCCTTAACAGAAAAAGTTTGCCCGCCCCTGCTTATTTTAGTGCTGTAATGTCTTTAATTCTCCCCTTAATGATGCTTGCTTGACACTCTCAGATTGAAGATCAGATTTCTTGGAAAAGAAGAGAGACGGAGGATCACGTGGCTGTGCCGATATTCGACCTCTTACTCTGCCCCAAGCAGACACGCCACATCTTCCCAGTTCGTGTTGTCTGATATACCCCTATAAAGCCTTTTTTCCTTTAGATAATATTGCCATAAGCTTTAATGCAGCATGGCCTTTAGCCTTCCAAAAATAACCCCGCAGTCTGTGACATTGCATCTTTTGTATTTGGCCTTGGTTGTATTGCACTCTCATCCTCTGTTCACACCTGTGACTGCATCAGAAATTTACCTCCCCAGACACATTGTTTTTTACAGATAATTCTTTCCCATGTGACCGGATGTTCACATATTAAGTTTAATCACCTTCTTTTAGCACCGGTATGTTTTAGTGTCTCTTTTCAAGTCATGTTACTACTGGTAGTCTTTTAAAATCTGATTTTATAAAGGCAAGTGCAAGGACTGAATTTATGTGATTCCATCCCTCCGCTTTGTAATTCTTCATACGTGGCAGATGTTGCTAGAAGATGATGTGCTATTCCTCCAGCCCCCAGCCCCAACCTGACCTCAGACCTCTGACTGAGTAGGAGATTAAGTGGCCAATCAGGGTCTGGAACCACACCTGGGTTCACTTCGCCATCTAAGAAGCAGAAATCCCTCATTCAGAAGTGAAACCCAGTTCCTTCATTCTGTGAAGAGACTGATATTATCTTTTGAAAGTTGCAAAGTTTCTGAATTACACATCTAGTTCACTAAAATTCTACATCCTCAAGAGATTAAAAAATGTATAGGGAAAATGCCGACTCAGGATTCGCTATGTAGTCAGTGGGAATTTTAAGAACGAAAATGTAATTTGTTAGAAATACCACCTTTATCTCTCTGCGTAAGAGCATGAGAAAATGAATTCTGATAAGAGACTTCTTCCCGGCTGGATATATATTTTCTGGTAAAGAAGAGAGACGACATTTGAGGAAGAATTGATCCAGATTCTCAGGTCATTCCTGAGAAAAGGAGTCACCTAGCTGCCCATCGTGGGAGTTTACCATCCATCTTATACAACATTCTGGGAAGAATGATGAAGCTTTCTTTTTCCTTTTTTAAAATGTCTGCTGTACATAGACATGTGACACTTTCACCAAAAAGTACATATAACAAAAATCTTATTAGTTGAACATCTGAAATTGCTGATATTTGACAATTTTTCTCACAAACTGTAATTTCATGTTTAACCCAAATATTTTAGAATGCCACAAGTTTCGTACATCAATTCTATCTAAACATTTTTTAAAAAGCAAAAGATGAAATCTAAAATGACCGAAGTCTGAAATACAACCAAACATAAAATCATTACAAACGGAGCTCCAGGGGAGAAATCCTAAGAACTACAATACCGAAATAGATTTTTAACTGAAGAGTAACTTGGAAACTCTGCTTGCTACCAATATTTTTCAAAAATCCCATTTTTTCATTCATTAGAATTAAACAGACCCCTTCTCTGTCAGTTATTCCAAATAAGTTTTTTTTTAATGTATAAGGATATAAGTTCATTTGGCGGGGGTTAGGGTCTTTGAAATGTCCTAGAAAGTGATAACGGACCTCCAAAGAAGATTGTATCCTAACGCAGGCCCCGGACATTCCCCCTGACCTGCGCAGAACGAGCCACGGAACCCAAAGGCAGCTTCAGAGTTGGAAATAAAGAAGTTTGTCGTTGAAACAGCCATAGTCCCCAGAAGCTATTTTGAGAGAGTACGTGGAATAAACTACAGATGCCTTAGAAAACCATTCCTCTTCAGTGAAAGGGTGTATTGCCCAGATAAACTAGGAGGAGTTCCCAAAGAAACCCCACTAAGATGAAGTCACGTCATGTGTGCAAAGTGCACAACTTAAATCAATCTTCTGGACAGAAGATGGAGAGAGAGAAAGGTACGAAGAGAGAAAGGAAAGGGCTGATTGAATCATAGCATCAAAAGGAACTGAAATAAAAGTGGGGATAATATAAGACCTATACATTAAGAACCACAAAAGTTCCCGGAGCGAAATCAAGGAATATCGAAAAACATGAACACATACACCAATACCGGGCTGAATAATAAGTCAATGATATTACGACCCCAATTCTACGAAGGTTTTATATTTGTAGAAATGGAGAAGCTGGTTCCAAGTTATGTATGGAAGTGCAAAAAAACTGAAAATGTCCAAAGAAATATTTAAGATTAATAAAGTTAGAGAACTTCCACTACCTGACATCAAGGCTTGCTGCCAAGCAAGAGTCCTGAAGACAGTGGTGTCCGAGCAAAGGGCAGACAAGCAGAACTTCAGTCACTGAGGATTTGCCTGGTCATTAAGTTAGCTATCCACTCACCCATTTATCACTTACTATATATAGATAATATTCACTATCTTATCATTTACTATAATCTGTGTGCCAAATTGGGTGTTGGATATATTGAGTTGGCCTAATTTTTGTTCAGTGTTTTTCTATACAATGGCTCTAATAGTGCTTAGTTGTCTTTAACTTCATCTGAAACAATTTTGTTACAGTGTATTGTAACAGTTGTCATATCAACGTGCATTTAAAAAACTTAGCAAAATTGGTCATTTGGGGGCAGCCATTTTAATATTGAAGATGGAGGAAAATACGCAACACTTTCAGTATGTTATACTTTATTATTTCAAGAAAGGTAAAAATGCAACTGAAATGCAAAAAAAAAAGATCTGTGCCATGTGTGGAGAAGGTGCTGTGACTGATCGATCAGATGTGTCAAAAGTGGTTTGCCAAGTTTCTTGGTACTATTGACATTTTAGCCAAATAATTCTTTGCTGCGGGGCTGCCTTATGCATTGGAAGATGTTGAGCAGCACCCCTGGCCTCTACCCACGGGAAGCCAACAACAGGAGATAGCCCACACACTCAGAATAGTCAAATCAGTAAAGTTACTGGTGAAAATGAAAAATGTGCCTTTTATTTTATGGAAAAAAACATAAATGGAAAAAAGTGCACCGTGACTTTTTGGTCAACTCAATACAAAGAGGAATTAGACATGATTGATTGTCAGAGTTCTCAGTTTCAATGGTCTTTTAAACATGGACGAAATAATTAAAATACAAGTGTATATATTTATATTTCTGTTCACTGTGTTGTTGGAATATAGAGGAATTAAGAGAAATGTCTTAAAGTGTGTCTTGGAAACTGAATAGGCATAGAGAACGTGGATAATGGGGAGAAGGTACTTTTTAAAGAGGAATGAGCACAAAGTTTTGACAGGTGCCTGAAAGAGCCTATGTTCATGACACAGGGACGAGTTTGAAAACCATAGAATAGAAGGGAGACAAGGTTAATAGGCAGCATGGGGTTAAGACACAAAAGGCTGCAGAAGTCCTCAAAGAAGCTCTATGCAACAGTGAACTAATGTTTAGTTTCTTTTGTTTTTATAAAAAGGTGGTTAGTTCTGTGCAGAGATAACTCGATTGGAAATGGGGACGATATGCAGAAAATTTGCATGGAATGATTAGAAGCAGGAAACTAATTATTTCATTTAATATGTAAAAATATTCCCCAGATGTATATTCTCACTTGAACACTAGCAGGACAACTGATATCCACTTAGAATTTTGGAAGAGTTTTAATTTTCCTAAAATGTGTTCATGTGCCTTGCCATCAGTAAATGGAGTATTAAATCATCGACTGCATTTTTAAGTTATGCAGCCATCAGAAGGCGTTTCTGAACCTCTCTCCCATCTGGGGCTCAGAACAAGGAATTCATGTGTCAGCCGCTTCCTCCCCAGGCTCCAGCGAGACTCCTGCAAGTGACACGTGCTCATTCTGCCATCAGTGCTTAGGAACAAGTGTCAGGGAGGAGATACCACCTGACACTGCAGAACAGTTCAGAAAACAAGTTCCAAACTATTCAATCGACGTTTCCCATTTGCCTTCTGGACTCGTTTTATATTTGCTTTTTTTTTAAATATGAAAACTTACATAAATAAGCATTGAAATATAAAACATGACTTGGCACTCTCAGTCCCCATGTAAGCACGAGATAGAACACGTGAGTGGATGTTCACATATTAAGTTTAAATAACCAAGCTTCCTGTGTGGGGCAAAGCTATCTCATTCAATTTGTAAGCCTTCCAGCGAGGGTGCTGTGGGCTCATCACTGACATCCTTACTTAAGGGTAAGAAAATGAAGCCTCAGGACAGTGAAGACATTTGCCCAAAGTCACACCACTAACGAAGCTGGAAGCCTGGATTAAAACCTCAGTAGTCTAACTCTGAATTCCTGCACTTGATCATCGCTGTTCTTTTCAGGAAAACATTCTTCATATTCAGCAGGGGTCTTCCCAAAGATGTAAACACTGTCTCAGCCAGAGACTGCAGAAATAAGGCTGTCAGTCATGGCCTCTGGAGCCAGATGTGCCCAGAAGATGGGAGCAAAGAACTTAGAAAAGTCAGTGTGCTTATTTCTGCATTTGAAGATACAAGAGCAAAAGTGGACCAGTGACAGTGCCCATAAGCAAAGGGCTGCATCCGCAGGAAATGAGGATTCTCACCATCCAGCTTGGTAGTCAACATCCTCAGATAATCTGTTTCTACTTTGTCAATGTTTAAAAGCTTTTGCAGTGGAAAGGCTCTGAAACTGACTCTGAAACGCACAGATAATGCAGATAGAGAAAAATAAATCTTGCGCCTGAGACTCATTCTTAGTTTTAGAATAACCCTTCACAGTTCTAGAAATTTCCACAAAGTCGGTGGACCACAGACTCTTCTGTCCAGAGACAGCCACAAGAACACGGTCGGTCTTCTTCTCATAACACTAATCACTATGGACCCGGCACGGCGGGCTGAATAACGGCCCCTCACAGAGGTAGCGTCCCACTCCCCTGAATCTTTGAATGCGCCCACGTGGCAAGAGGGGCTTTGCAGATGTGCCTAAGCCGCTGATCTTGAGAGACTACCGTGGATTTTGCAGGTGGGTCCAGTGCTGGGCCCGAGGCAAAGATAGGCAACAGCAACAGAGGTCAGAGAGAGAGATTTGAAGATTGGAAACTGCTGGTTTTGAAGATGAAGAAGGTGGCTGGAAGCCAAGAAATGCAGGCGGCCTCAGGAACTAGAAAAGGCAAAAAACCAGATTGTCCCCTGGAGCCTCCAGGAGGGGCGCAGCCCCGCTGGCCCTGGTCTGAAACCTACAATGATAGATGTGCGTTGTTTCAGGTCACTGGACATGGAGAGGTTTCTGGCAGCGACAGGACACTGACATGCCCGGCCATATGATAGCTATGCAAGCTCCCAAGCCTCTCTCGTCCTCGGTCCGTCCCTTTATTAAAATGGAGGCGCTGTTCCTTCTTCCCAGGATAATCGTGAAGACGAAATAGGACCAGAGAGGCTGGAGGCAGGATTCCTTTCCTTACCTGTCACAGTCTGCGTCATTAAAAACAGGCTCCCTGCCCCTCCGGGCAACATTTCTTTTTTTCTCTACAGCTGGGCTTCTAGTACAAGTGCCAGCACTGAGAATGGAGACAACACTCCTGAATTGTCTCATTTATTGGAACTGTTTCAATGGAGTCTGCCCATTTATGTTTCATTTGGGGAACCCTAAATCGGGTATCGACATGAATAAGCTGGAGATGGGTTTGTGCAAATAAAACAATAGGACATTAATGGTTTATTAAAAACTGGCAGCTGAGCACTAAATATCTGCAAGGTCACAGGACCTAACTCTGCAGCTGACACCACCAAGCAGCTTACTCAGGAACACAATTGCCAAGTCTGGGGGCTGAGGCTAGAAAAAGACGCCATGCTTCCAGTACTAATCCTCTTGGAGCAGAAAACACCTTCCTGGACCCTCTGGTGGTAAAACCCCTGTCCTGAGTCCTGAGGAATCATTTAGATTTCATTGCGTTTTGTCCCTGCCTCCAATTTATGGTCCGCAGGTAGCAGAAGTGTAGTGACAAGCTCCGCGCTGGCGGCGGTGGCGCCTCGCGCCGGGCGGAAACTGACACACGAGCAGCTGAAACTTTCTCGCTCTGCTCAGGGCTCCCTCGCGCTTTACTGTTCACGCCACGCTGCTGTCACAAATAGAAACGCAGCCCAGGTTCTGCGAAATGACATTTTATTCTTTGGCTCTTCCCTCTGATAACTGTTTTTGTTACCCTATTAGCCAGATGCGGGCGGACTGCGAAGTCACCACACAATGCTTTATACCCTTACACCTTGTTTTTATGAAAACGGTTTTTACCTCTCTTTGTGGGAGGGAAAAAATATTGTATGAAGGAGTAAGAGACCTCTGCAGCAAAAACGCAAAGGCGCCACTATTTAATGTCTGGCTAGGATAACAATATCATCTGGAAGTTGCAAATAAAAAGTAACCCCGGACAATCATGGAGAAGGAACTGATGTTGCCACTAATCTCCTGCAAGTTGATTTGTCCCTAACTTGGCCTAGACCAAAGCCATGACTCGATGTTCCCCATCTGGCTGGCATTTCCTTTTGCTTTGATTTTGGGTGCCAGGTTCACAGTTGTGGAGATAACAAAAGCCTTGCAATTTAAAAGCAACAAAATTCTCAGCTGATAGGACCCGGGAAGCTGTAACCGGAGAATCTGATTGTGTTACAAACAAGTTCACGCTCTCAAAAAAAAAAAAAAGCAGCCAGAAACCCAGATGCTGCAAGTGCCCACTGATCCACCCGGTCGCCACTGAACTCCCCATCTGCAAGATAATTAAGCTGTAATTAAATGCTCTGTCCCACTTTAAGCAATGGATCACACAATTTAAGCACTCTCTGCGGACCGGACAGTCACGTGTCCTGGGGGGGGAAAAACAACTTTGGATTGATTTTGCTTCGCTGTGTAAACAAGTAACTGAAATAATCATTTGAGAAGCAAAGGGCAGAAGTAACAGCCCTGCAGCTGTCCCAAACCCAGTCTAAATGAGGTTTGCATTGCATCTGGCTGCCTACGATCTGGTCCACCAGGGTGCTCTGTGGGAAACACCACCCGGCCAAGGAAGGGTTGGAGTGGTTGACCCTGAGAACAGACTCAGTTTCTCAGGAAATTGATGGTGAAGGAAAGCACATTTTGGAAGGCCAGATTTAGGACTACAGCAACTTTTCCCCATGCCAACGCACAAGCACCGGTGTGTGCACGTGCATTGGAGTGCGCATGCGTGGGCACGTCCTTTCTCTTCAGTCTCAAAGACGATGGGAAGAGGCTGTAATTTGCTTGTGATAGAAAGTTCTGGAAACCGAGCCTTCTATCCCTGACCTCCTATGTTGGCTCCCACATTCATATCTCTGTGTCCCCAAGCCTGCTTCTGCTAGCTCCAAAATGCAAGTGTTTTTGGAAACACTACATGAACAGATTTGTGTTGTTAATTATGAAAGGACACACAAAAATAGAAGCGATCATTCCAAGCATATGTGTCAGGTTTTATTCTAAAGGCTTTGTGGGCTCAATCAATCCTCATTACCACCCGATAAAGCAGGTTCTGCCTCCGGCTTTACCTCCTCAAACGTCCCTCCCATTAATCCAGCCTCTAGAAACCCTCCGCACGCGGTGCACGCATCCATTCCCACTCACCACAGACTGGCACCGTGCTATTCAAGTACCTGTTATCTCTTTATTGTCTCTTTCTCTGCCTGTGACACCAAAGGTCCTGACAGTCACAGACTTATTTTATTCACTAAGTATTTGTCAACTCTTATGGCTCAAAAATGCATAGTTACTTGGCAAAGGCAGCATTACTCGTAGCGGATCTAGAATCCAAATTTGAGTCCATCTGAACTGGAGCCTGACTCTTCAGCCGATGTTTTAAATCAGAAACCATACGAAGGTCTTCCCTCCTGACGCCGCTCTGCACAGTTATGCTGTTAATAAATACGGCTGTAAAACAGTCAAGAAGCAAGATTTCAAAAGGCCAGAGATCCATGTTCTATATTCAACTGGTAGTCTTCTCAGTCTCTCTCTCTCTCACTAGCTAGCTATATCCATGTATAATGAGAAAGGAATACATACATTTCTTATTCCATGCTTTGCCTTTTTCACCACCTGCCAGTATAAAACTCAAATCAGCGAATCATAAATTGTCAGAAGACTGAAAAGGGCATGCCAGCTATGTTAGGTTTGCCTCTCAGATTCAGTCTAGGGCATTCATTACAGATAATTAATAAGCAACAAGGGTCCACAAACTCACTGAATAACCTCTCTGGGACTCTTGAGAGATTATGGTAACAGAGGGGAAATTGAGTTTCAAAAAAAAAAAAGAAATACAGAAACAATGCTTAATGTGTGTTGAGAAATTCAAAACCCTTTGATGGCAAGAAAGGCTTCTCAATATCACCGAATACAAAAATATTTCAAAACCAGTCTTAAAAATACCATGTATGGGCCTGCCCGGGTGGCTTGGTTGGTTGAAGCACCAGCCCGTGCACCACGAGGTTATGGGTTTGATTCCCAGTCAGGGCACATACCTAGGTTGTGGGTTCGGTCCCCTGCCAGGGCGCATGCGGGAAGCAACCAATCAATGTTTCTCTCCCTTACCCTTTCTCTCTAAAACCAATAAACTTATCTTTGGGTGACGATTAAAAAAATACCACATATGTCTTCCTCAGTACAGTTGGCATTTAAGGGACATATACTAACATAGATAGTGGTACCTCTCCAGGCACAGACACTATCATTAGATATTTGAAGCTCGTGAGAACCAGGCCCACGACGTTGGTTAGGGAGGTGTGACCTACTTGTTTGTGATGATGCTGAAGAGGCTGCTGGCCCCTGGCAATGGGCCAAGCATCACAGTAACCATCCAGTAAATCCCGAGCCTGTGCCAGGTACTAGGTTAAGTAACTGACATGGCTATGTTATAAACACACAGCTCAGAGTTGGAGGCAGAATTTCTTTCTAGTGAAATCTTAAGAGCCTCTGCGTTTCCGGACAGACACACAGACTCCTGTGATTCCGAGTGGCAGGCGTCTGAAGGACGTCTTCATTTTATGCCACTATTTCTGATACACATAATTTTTAAGGGAAGAGTTTTTAATGTTAAAGATAAAGAAAGAGAAACAGAATGACAGGAAGTGCCAGCCCAGGGGACAGTTAACTAGACTTTTTCCCAATTCACGGAGCTCTGCATGACTCCCACACTCCCCCCCCCACCCACCCCCAGGGGTGAGAATGACCACAGCACTGTGGGCGGGGGACAGAAGCAAGAGGGGATGGGAGACATCCGTGTAGCTGAAACACAGACTTCACAAAGGAAAGGCGTTCGAGATGGTGCTGAACAAGGGAGGGGGTGACAACCACAAAGGGCCTTTTAGAACTTAGTCATCTAAGCCTTTTAGAAATGCCGGCAATGGCTACAGTGTAGACAAGGGGATGGGAGCCATGGTTGGGCAGCAGTCACTGGAGGACCGATGGGGAGGCTGCTCTCGAAGCCGTCCTCTGCGTTGCCTTGGTCTTCTCCCTAGCTCTCCAAAGGCATGGGTTTACCCATAGTGCCCCGAAGACATTTTGGCTGATGCCCTGTAGAGGGCTGATTCCGATCACATTAGGACAAAGTCGGAAAAAGAATCTGCTAAGCAAATCTGATCGATAATGCATTTGAATCTGGGTGAACTTGATCCAAGAACCCTTGGCTTGGTCCCTTCATTGAACGATTCCAAAGGAGGGCTCCTAAAATTTCTCCCACACCTATAAAAACCCTTTAAGAGGAATCCGATATCCCCAGTAAGTTACTGTCAAGCTTCTGTAGAAGGTTCGTTACCAGGACAGTAATGAGGGGACACCTAGGCTTGCAGCCGGGCCAGTGAACTTTGGGCCAAAGGTGCCCGGGGGGTCCTTGACTTGGACAAAATAGGCTCCCCGGACTCTTACTCAGAGGCAAAAATCAGATTAGTTACAGGAGACTCTGAAAATCTATTTTTGATAGGAGCTATCTTGGAGGAAATCTCGGTTTTAAATGCATTGCACACACAGGCGCGCACACACATCTTGTATCTGAAATATCCTGCGGTCTTATTGTGAGTCACCTCTTTTATTCTTCTAAAAATACACACAGTGCTTAACGCCAGCAGGCCCCCCCCTCAACTCATCTTACATTTGCGGAGAAACCGGCATTCTGCGCGATGAGGATGCCGCGTTCCCAGGGCAGTCTTACAGAGCCGCGGGGCCACCCAGGACACCGAGCCTTCGCTTTCCCTTGAGCGGGTTCTTTCTCCAAACTCCCCCCCCGCCCCGCCCACTGCATCTCAAACATCTTCGCTTCCAGGAACGACTGAGAAAGGGGGTGGGGGGAACCTGTGGGCATCGCTAAGATCAAGACCCAGCGAGCATGCAGAGTGGGGTGGAAATCCAAGGGGCTTCTGGACTTCCTCTTGCTCTTCCAAGTGAGTTCCGCACTTGAGACGCAAATACATGAAGAAACAGATCTGTGCACAATGGACGTTTAGCAGAAGAGGGGATATACGGACCTGTACAGCATCTGTACACAACTTTATATACGTACGTGTATCTGTGGTTATACACGTAACTTTGTACACACACCCTATTTCCCTTTAGAAAAATGAAGAAAATGAATAAGCCTGTTAAAGTGCCGAAGGCATATTAGACACCATCTCCACTCAAAAGCCTCAGAAGCTTCGCATCTAATTCAGGGCCCTCTCCAGGGCCCACAAGTCCTATACAATTCTGGAAACCCCCACCCTTTCCTCCCCACCCTCCTTTTCCACCATTTCCCCTTGCCCACTTCCTTAAAGCCACACGGGATTCCTCGCTGTCCCTCAAGCACATCCCTCCCACTCCTACCGCAGGCCCTTCGCACGCTGTCCCCCAGAATGTGCTCTCCCCAGAGGAATGCCTGGCTCACATCTTCGGTTCCCTGACAAGTATTTCCATCACTCAGTTTTCCCTGACCACCCCTTCTCACCCCCCGAATTTTCCTTCCCAGCCTTGTACCGCCTGACACATTATTTGTGCATCATCTGTTGCCCTATTCTAATGACTTCCCCAGGACTGCAGGAACTGTGTCTTCCTGGCCCTCGAGCCCTCGTGCGCAGAACCATGTTGAGACGCTCTGGCTGGTTGGTTGAATGAATAAGGCTGGTCTGATCCCATTGGGCTGGACTGCTGCCAATCACAAAGCTTAGAGCTGGGAGGGACTTGGAAGCCGTGACTCTTCAATTCTCCCTTCCCACCAACTGGGGACAAGACCACGCACACCCCACACCACACACAGGTGAACCAGAGCCCTGAAATCAAATTCAGGGGAAACACTGCAGTCCAGAGTGGGCAGCTTAGAGGCGCAGCTGGTGGGGAAGGTTCTAGATGCCAAATCTTTACCAAGCAGGGCAGTGAGGCTGTCAGAACTGCAGACCGGGGCTGCAGTGCCCAGGGAGGAGAGCAAGCAAAGGCAGGCGGCAGATGGCTGCAAGCGCCTTGGTCACAGGGAACTTAATCCTGGTTCTCAGGTTTGGCATCTCTCTGGGCAGGTCAGCTGAAACCTCCAGAAAGAAAACCCACAAAAATAAATAAATTAATTAAATTTAAAAATCCTAGAGCCTGGATGTCAACATCAACTAGCTCCCTGCAGACCGGCTGGAGCCTTACAGATACGGCCCACGGCAAAGTGATTCAGGCCGGTGGCTGCCACTGAAGCTCCGGGCGCAGACTGTGGTCGAGAGGATGCCCAGCCACCAGGGCCTGAACTGACCGCCCAGCAGGGCCTGTTCGGAAGGGACTTTAGGTGGAGCAGGTGCTCAAAGCAGGTCTCGTATCTGTACCTCTCACTCTGCATCCCCCCCCGCCCCCTTTTCTCGCCAACCCAGGGTCCAAGAGAAGATTTTACCCCACTTTTCATGGCAGGGGATCGAGCAGGTTTACCTGCAACAAATGCACAGCCTCGCCTTTCCAAAAATTGGCAGGGGAGAGAGGTGGAGAGGTGGCGGCCGGCAAGGGGCCAGCGGGAAGGGGAAGCCATGCGCTGAGAGAGGGGGCTGTTCATTACCCTGAGGCCAAGGCAGGTTCTGAATGTACCGGGATGAGAACGGGGGATCAGACCGAAGGGAGGAAGGAGCAGAATGAGAGGAAAGGTCTCCGCAAGTCCAATGTCTAGCGCGGGAGAGGAGTAAAGTGAGCCTGCAGAGAACAGATAGATGAAGTCACATGAACACGCCATCTTGACCTCAAAGGAGCATCACCGAGCACCCCGCAGGCTTTTCCTCATCAGAAGGACTGTGTGTTTCCTGCAGCCAGAGCTGACAACGAGTCAACACTGTCTTGGGGGACAGGGGGGTGGGGTGAGGAAATATACACGGCGCTCCCTCCATGGATTCAAAGAAATAAATGAAGATTGTAAACCCTGACCATCCGTTGCACCCTGTCTCACCTCCCCCCGTCCCCAATCCTTCGCAGCCCTGGTGACTGTCCTTCTCAAGCAGCTATCCACCTCGGGGTGGGTGTCCTTTCCCTGAGCTTCCCCGGGTAGACGGGGTCAAAGAAGGTCTTTTAGAAATGGTTCCACGTTCTATTTCTCAAAAAGGGGAGGGTGGGAGGTGGGGGTGGGTGGGGTTGGGGAAAATGGTGGCACAAAAATGTTGACCAAAAAAAAAAAAAAAAAAAAAGATGGGGAGGCTAAGAATAGGATAGGAAATTAAGAAGCCAGAGAACTTCTGTGTACGGCCCATGGACATGAACTAAGAGGTGTGGGGATGATGGGATGGGGTGCAGGGCGGAGCGGATAAAGGGGGGGTGGGGAATGGAACAACTGTAATAGCATACTCAATAAAATATGCGCCCCCAAGAAAGGTCTTTCGGCAGGCAATCTGCTATCTAAATCACGTTATCTTGGAAAGCTGGAGTGAAAGCCGCCGATTTTTTTTCTCCCCTCTCCCTGGAGACCGACCTGTTCTCTGGCCGTCTAATCCCACGTGCTGCCTTATCTGCTCTTTGTCGGCTGCGGCTTGGCCTCTAGAGAGGGTGCCCATGCGTCCCCCGTGTACTTTGCATAGCAGTCACCACAGAAATAAATATTGTGGGCTTGGTGTGGCAGGTTCCATGGGAAATGCCAGAGATGAATAAAAAAAGGGAAAGTGTGCACGCTGTTTTTACTTTATTAGCTATAAACCCAGGCTTAGGCAGGGATCAGAGAACCCAGCAGACATCATTAAACAAAAAGTTGCTCTCGCTTTGGGGCCCCTTCCATTTTTTTCTGAATGAGAACATCGCCCCCTGGTGGGAAATCTCTGAATCGCCACCGGCAATTCAATTTGAAAATAACCTGGAGACAATTCACAACCAAACCTGACCACAGAGGTGGGTCAGCGGCTGTCAGAAGGAACTGTAGATAATAGAAGAAGCACAGATTTCAAATTACTTGCTGACCTTTTAGAGTCCCTTATATATGGCTTGTTCCTAAGAGACCAGGCCTCTTACACACCCTTCTTTGTTTCACAGCTCATCTGCCCCGAATGTAGTTTTCCGGGTCTCCCAGGGTTCCTCGCTGCTGCTTACCCAGATTGCATCCATTATTTACCTGATTATTTAATTAGCTAATGGAGACCCACCTTCTCAGAGGCGGCACCCAGACCACTCCAGGGAGCTGGGATTTCTCCCTTCTCTGGCTTCCCAATGCACCTTGTGTGATACAAGGTACACAAATTGATAAAACAATCTGCTCACTGCTCCTGAGCTGTTCAAACTTTCTCCCCAACATCTGAGCCCCTGGTCTATGCCGAGGTCTCCAGCCGGTACTCACAGAGCCAATCCTGCCTGGAGAAAGGCTTGGTTCTGCACGCACATCGTGAAAACAAAAAAGCCATTGTTTCGACATCGGGAGATTTCACATAAAAGTTTGGATTTCCAGAATTTCTAAGAACACGTGGGAGCAGATTCCTCTGGATACAAGGCAGTGTGGAGACGAGCTCTCTGGCACAACGGTGCCCTGGGCCAGTGCAAATCCTTCGCGGCACTTCGGGCCTGCGAAGCAAAGTCTTCCCCCGCGGAGCTCAAGGACAAACAAGATGGCCGCTGTGCTTTCCTCCGCCAAGTCGCTGCCCACGCCATTCCCCAAACGCGGATGGCCCTTTGCACCCTGACCTGCTCTCCACAGCTGCCCCCGACAAACTCATTCCTCTCCAGCCACACGGCGTCCCCCGCTTGTTCCTCAACACCCCTGTCTCTTGGCTTTCGCCTTTGCTGTGCCCCTTCTTAGAAAGTTCTTCCCTCAGACTCCAGGAGGCGGACCCACCTCAGGCTTCTTCCTCCAACTCACCTTATCACTGAGACCTCCTTGACCACCCTGCTTAAAATTACAACACCCGCCTCAGAAGGGGCCTGTCCCTGTCTGGTTTTCTCAACACCATTGACAGCAGGCACAACATAAATGTTACCTATTTTTTTCTTCCCCCAGCAGAATAGGCGTACCAGGAGGGGAGGGCATTGTGTCTATCGTATTTACTGCTGTACCTCCAATGTCTAAAGCACAAAATAGATGCTCAATAAACTTGCGGTGGATGAATGAATGAGCGAACGCTGGTAGGAGCCATGTATTATGCAAGTTTATCTCTTTCACGGCCCATCACAGCATCTGCTCTTTAGGGGGGAAAAAAATTAGAGGCCTGTTCAACAGTCACTAATGAATAGTCACTATGGGGGCCGCAGGGGCTGCTATGCAGAGATGAAGCAGACAGGCATGCGGCATGCCTCTCCAGGAAGGAGGCAATCAGGAACCAGAAACCCATTGTCTGCCACGCTGAACTCTCTGAGCAAAACAGCTAGGTCTACCTAATTGTCTTTATCACCTCTTCTTTCCAACACTTGCACATTTTCCTTCTCTTTCATAGCCTTACCCTCCTTCAAGGCTCCATCATGCTCTGGGGTGCCACCTGTCTTCCTACGGATTGGTCCGTCTCCCACTACTATACCTGCCTGCTCAGTGAGCAATGCCTGTTTACGCATCTACACCCTTCACTCATTCTTCTGGCATCACCTCCTCCAGGAAGCCCTCCATGATTATTCCAGCTGGTATTAGGTCCCCCTCCTCTGAGCTTCCAAACACTCAGGACTCACCTATTGCCACACCAAACTTGCATCTCTGTCCTCTCAAACCCTCCCACACAGTGTCAAGCTGCTTGAGGAAAATCATTTCCATGTCTAGTTCTTCCTATTCCCTAGAACCTCCCGTGACATTCTAGACATCGAGGTCATTAGCCACATTTGAGGAGTGCATCGATGGATGCCTGTATGCACGTATGTCACTCTGGGCTTTGGTTGATGGAGAGGACATGATCACTCAATACGGTATTATCCCTTTGTCCCCTGGGAAAGTTCAGCTTTAAGCCAATGCATGCGCTGAGAAAGGACGAGAGGGAAGACATGACTGGGAGCCTATTTGGGGCTTCTGGCAGTCTTCACTCCCCCGAATTATCCGTCTACATAAATAATGTGTGAATATGTTTGGAACTTCAAACTATGAGATTTCTTGGTGCAAGTGCCCCATGTACTGCTGGGCACATAGTAGGAATCTCCCACCAGGGGTCAAACGAGGAGTATCTGGTCACCAGGGCAGCACCATGAGGACATATCCTGAGCCACTGCTTCTGTGCACAACGGGAGAAGGGACACGATTTGGCAACCCTCGGGTTAATTGGCTCTGGGCCCCGGGTCCCGGGGTAGATGGTATCAAGCACCCATGCTCTCTCTGGTGCCTCTTTGGAACTCCTGAACCAGGTCAGGGTGGGGGGTGGGCGCAAACGGGCCAGAAACGGGCACATTTGACAGCAGAGAAAATAAAATCCGGAGTCTGTCTCCTGGGGGGAAGTACTGCCATTTCTTCTACCAAATCTGAATAAGTTGATTCAAGAGACATTTCCTTTTCTTCTCTCCAGGACGCTTCTTATCACAGCAGGGTCTAGCATGTGTTTGCCTCCAATTCACTCAGTGTATTTTTCTGCATGCAATCAAAGCATATAAACTCAAAATAATCCCAGCAGATATTTGCATAGAAATTATATTTGGCACTTTTATAACATACTAGGCAAACTTCAATGCATTCTGATGTGGCCTGGTATAGCATAATGGGGAAATACCCGTTCTTCTAATCAATAATTGCTTTTTTTCCACAGATGAATCAGTAAGAGAGTTATAACAAGGCGGGGAGGGAGAAGAAGAAAAAAAAATCCCACAACAACAACAAAAAAAATAAACAAAGTCTGAAATCCTGATAGTTTCTTCCAAGGAAAGGTGGTTCAATGGGCCTTCGAGTTATCCAATGGCACACTGCTGTCTGATTGTTGTACTGAGAGAAGTTTTACAAACAAAACAAAACCATGAGAGAAGAGATGCTGGGCCATGATGGGACTGGTTGTGGGAAGGAGCACAGGACCTGAACCTCCAGTGAAAAGCATTGCTCTTTGGCAAAAGGTAGGAGCCCCCGTCTTGGGAAGAAGACACTTTCATAATCGCAGCGTCCGGCACAGCAAGAGACAGCGCGACACTGAGCAGGGCAACAGGCTCGGGGCTGCGGGCTGGGTATTGAGAGCCGGGCATCACTGTCACGTCTGTCGTTTTCTGTGATCTTCAAACAATCACTGCCCTCCAGACAGTGCCTGCTACCTCTCGGCACTCAAATCATTGTTGGGTAAATACACGAACCAATCGATCTGTTCTATGAAACTGATCCTCAGGGAAGTTCAGAAACCTACCTGAAGTCACGCTGGGGCCGAAGCCCAGCTCTGCTGAGGTGGGAGCCATTCGGCTGCGCCTCCCCACCCCCCGGGCTGAGTTTCTGCACCTGCATGAGGAAGACTTGGGACTGGCGCCCGGGCAAGAAGAAATGCCACCAATTCCTTTTTGAGATGAGATGGTATCTGGGCTGCAATGGGACCCTCCCTCCATAAAGTGGTATTGAGAATTATAGCACACGACTGAGTTTGTATAAAGACCAATTTAATCCAAGGTGGATTTTTCTTCTGACTTTAAAAGAAAGTTAAAGATTTTTATGAGCCTCTCAAAGTACCTTCTGTGCCTAAGGAAGAAGGCGGCCCTGACAGTATCGTGTGAAAACTCCACCTACTAGAAACATAGTTCAGACACACACACAAACACACACACACACACAAATATTATACTAAATTCACACTTCCGCAAGTTTTGATGCCAGACACTATTGAAATCAGTACCTAACAGTTTAATTAGGATTACACGTGGCTGCACGCCCTGGAGACCCATTTATAGTGGCTTCCCAAACAGAAATTTTTCATATGAAACAGGTCCAGGCATGGGCAGTCCAGGGTAGGTACAGCTACTCATGGGGAGTCCTAAGCGCCCAGGTTCCTTTTAGCTTCCTCTCTGACATCCTCACCAAGTGTTTTTGCTCCTCATGGGAGCAAGATAACTCCTCCACATCCAGCCGTCACATCTGCATTCCAGGCATAAAGAAGGGAGAGTGTTACGGATGAAAGATAAAAGGCTTCCTTTCTAGCGGCTTTGTTTGCTGGGAAAAAGAAAGCCTTCCACCAGGACTTCTGCCCACATCTCTCTGGCCAGGACCGGGTGCCCTGACACTGCAGAGAATCAGGAAAAGTAGGGTGTTTCAAATAGAATCCTTGCTTCCTCCAAGCAAAACCAGAGTTGTTAGTGAGAACAAAAGTTGGGTAAAGAAAAAAAAGAAAAGAAAAGAAAATTGAGTGTCTGCTTCAACAGCCATAATTTCTGTAACACAAAATTACTCCCCAGTCCTGAGGCATGGTCAAATCTTAGAAAATATGACTCAATTCAGGAAAGTTTCAGCCCAGCTGGAAACTTGAAGAGTTCTTAAATTGTCACCAGAAAGTGATCACCCAGGCCACTGTGCCCTCCGTTAGCACCTTGGCAAGCAAGGAGTAGACATGTTATGCTATTTGCTAACGTGCCTGGGGGAAACACTTGCCCAGGTGGAATTTATTTTTATAAATCACAGTTCCTAGTGCAAGACACGGAGTTGTCTTTCTAGCCCAATAAAAATAGGCATGTGTCTTTCACATCTCCCTCTGCTTGGCCGCATCTCAGCTGCTCACTGCGTTTTAACTCGAGCGCCGGTTGCCCAGTAGAGACGCTGCCCGGCGCCCGGCAGGCGGGCTGCGCCTGTCGCGCTGCCCTGGTCCAGCTGCCTGAGCCTCCGCCGCTTGGCTGGCGCCTCTCCCGCAGGACGGTGGGCTGCGCTGACCCCTCGCTACTGCGCACAATCCTCGGCGATCAAAGCACACAGTGTTCGTGGACAAAGCTAATGACCGTAACGCAACAACATCTTCAGCTGTCGGCTGGGGTGTGAGCAGGGTGACACACCACCCGGGTGTGCCAGGGGCCCAGGGGCTTCCCAGGACATGGGACTTTGCGTGGTAACTCCAGGAAAGTCCCGGGCAAGCTGGGACAAGTTGGTCACCATGGATGCAATGCCTACGCAGCGCGGGCTGAGAACCGACTTCAAATAATGTCATCGTCACTAACTAAAATAACTTTTATTAGGTGCTTTATTTTGTCCCCGTACAGACTCTAAGAGGAAGAGGCTGTGGTCATTCCCATCCTACAAATGCGAACACAGAGCTACAAACTGTTTCGGTAACTGGCCTCCGGGTAAAGACAGAAGCAGAGCCTGGTCTCAGAGACCCAGGCGCTCGCCCGCAGCCCCCTCCGCCCACTGGGCGCCCTCCGCAGGCTCTGGGCCGCCTGCGCTGAGGCCCATCTGCTGCTCAGGCCGGTGACCCACTGGCGCAGGAGGGCTTTTGTTTTACAGCTGGGGGAGGAGCAAGGGATCTGTGGGCGGGGACACTTTGCCCACTTTACCTTAGGGGTTCGATCCTGCGCTCCCCCACCCCCGCCCCAGGGGACCTTTGGCAATGACTGAGACATTTTTGGGTGGGGAGGGGACGGGTGCTTCTGGCGTCGAGTGGGCAGAAGTCAGGACTTGTGGTAAACATCCTTCAGTGGCCAGGACAGCGCCCCCACCGCCAAGAACGGTCCAGCCCCACATGTCCCGGGGCCAGGTCTGAGAAACCCTGCCCTGCTCGAATCCTCGCCAATCTGGCGAAATAGGAGTCATAAGCGTCATTGGACAAAGTAGGAACCAGAACCTCAGAGAGGCTAAGGGTCCCGTTAGGGGTCAAGGAACCTGTCAGGGGCCCTGCAGGACCTGGAATCAGGTGTGACACCCAAGCCCATGCTCGCGCCAGCCAGTGTGAGCACCTTCCCGTCCTGTCAGTGGGCAGCAGGCGCCTCTCCACCTGCTCAGACTCCCAGTACCTGCCCGGGGCTCCGCCTTCAGGATTTCGTGTCTGTCCGTCACCCCCAGCTGGGTGGATAATCCAGGGACAGCCAGGCGTGGGCTTTTTAAGTTACATTTTTATTCCCATTCTTTCCCTTGTCTGGTCCTAGCAGGTGTTCAACCGCACCCATTAATCTCGCGTGGTTTGAATTTCAGTCGCTCCTCTAGCTAGCTGCGAGGACTTGAGCTTGGCAGCCTCATCTGTGGAAGGGGTACACCTGCTTCCGGGCTTGTGGGAGGGTTAAACGAGAAAATGGCTGAACCCCGGGCCTGCAGCAGGGCTGAACACGAGGGAACACGGTAACCCTTATTATTCCGATCTCTACCACGGGTACCCGGCCCGTGGGCCACATGTGACCCAGGATGGCCATGAATGTGGCCCCACACACAATCATCAATTTAGTTAAAACCTTTTCTTTGGCTCATCGCTTTTCGTTAGTGTTTGTGTATTTGATGTGTGGCCCAAGACAATTCCTCTTCTTCCAGCGTGGCCCAGGGACTCCAAAAGGTTGGGCACCCCTTTTTGCACCCTCCGGTTGAAACACGGGCCCAGGTGAGGTGAAGTGGAAGTTATTTCCACATATCAGTGATATTTTAAAGACTATCCGAGTAGGTTTTTTTTGTTTCAGGGGTTTTTTGTTTTTGTTTTTGCTTTTGCTTTGTTGATTCTGGCACACAGTAAGAAATGGAGCTTACGTTATTATGACCCAAGACAAATATACACACTCCTCAAACAAAAGTTGTAGGTAACACACCCACCATTACTAAATGTGATTCACTCGGACATGTTCTGTTTCATTTTTTAAAATGCTGGCTGCAACGCTTCAGATTTATTTCACCCGAACTGTACAAAACACCAAGTACAGCATGATTCCACTTATACGAAATTCTAAAAACGGAAACAGTAAGGGAGGAAGCAGGTGCGTGGTCTCCCAAAGCCAACGGGGCAGCTCGTTGCAAAGGGCAGGAGGGAAATTTGGCGGGTGGGGGGCAGGGGGAGGGGTTTGAAATGCTCTCTCTTGAGGGTGACGGGGGTGGTCTATGACTGTACATCGGTCGAAATGCATCAAACTGTACAAGGTGTGGATATTAATCAGAACCGTATGCAGCTATGTTTAAAAGAAGAACAGTATTCGATGGTTAGTAAAATGCCAGTGTTTTATTCTGCCCAATTTGGTATTTCACAGCATTCAAATACCTTGGATAAGGACACTCATATTCACCATCAAAGAAGTCAAGAGCCGTGTACCTCTGCCCGGTGACTATCAAAACTTGGTAAAACCCCTGCCTCCGAACTCGCCGCCATTCCTGAGACCTCCTCCAGGGAGACCCTGCCCTAGGGCCGTGGTATTTCACTCTGAGTCAGGAATCGGCTTAACAATGAGGACACGGAGGCCTGGCCAGTTACCAGTCCTTGTCCAAGGTCATGCAGCTAATAAACGGCAGAAGGCGAGGTCGAATCTCAGGACTCTCTGTGATGTAAGAAGTGCCCGTCTGGCCTTCATTTGGGTTCCTGGCACACAGCTACTGAAATCTGGGAACCTCGGAGCGATGAGCGTGTGGATTGGAGCTTCAGCACGCGCGTGGGTCGCCAGAAATACCAACGCATGATGAGAAGGTTGGGTCTCCCCGCTCCACCGGCCCCCACCCCCGGCCTCGGGGAATGGGAGCGGGGCTGGAGATTAAGCTCAATCACCAATGTCCAACTACTGATATTTAGTCGATCATTGCCTACATAATGAAACCTCCGTGGAAACTGGTAACTAATGGCATTTGGCGAGGGATGAGGGGACACATTTAGGCGCTGGGGAGGAGACGTGCCCAGAGGGGCATAGTAGTTTCATGCCCTTACCTTAAACCTTGCCTGGTGCCTGTCTCCCGTTTGGTGGCTCCTGTCTGCATCCTTTCTAATAAACTGGTTCACAGTACGTGAAGTGCCTTCCTGAGATCTGCGAGCTGTTCTAGCAAGTTACTGAACCAGGAAAGAGGGTCGTGGAACCCTCGATTCCTAGCCAGTGGGTCGGCAGTACAGGTGACAACCTGACGTGGGGTGGCCTGGGGGCACTGAGCCCTTCACCTGTGGGGTCTGCGCTCACTCTGGGTAGTTAGCCTCAGAATTGTGTTGCATTGTCAGACACCAGGTGGTGTCAGAACTGGTTGTTGGTGCAGAAAAAAAAATCCACACATTTGGCGTCAGACGTGCTGTGAGTGAAAATAACACAGACACCTGAGTCCTGGCCCACAGTGTTAACTATCGAGGGTGTGACCGCCCATTCCCTTTAAGTTCTCTCTGAGTCTTGGCTTCGGTGACTATTTGTCACCGCTTAAAGGTTGGCTCCACGCTGCTACTGCCACTTGAAGAGCTATATCTCACATATTTTGATGATGTTAGATGTTATGTATCAAATAATATGACAGCACAAAAGCAATATTCAATCCGTTTGGTTTTCTGTAAGAACGCTGATGAATAACAACAAAAGAAATAATTTTTTAGAACGACTTTAGGGGAAATTCCTGCAAAGACCAAGGTCATAACATTCTCGGTCTCTCCAGATAACTGGGGTCAAGTTTCATCACACCTGTCAGCCTGTTAATAACACCTGGACAAAGGCACTTAGCGCTCAGTCATGTGTATGATAAACTTCCCATGCTGTCATTGCTAAAGGTGATGAATTAAGGGATCGAAGCTTTAAAGCCTCGGCGTGGCTCAAGGGAAAACAAGGCAGCAAAAATACCAAACGGTCAGGAGAGCAAAGCTCACGGGAAGTCCCCTCGCCCTGCCCTGCAATTCGTGCAGACAGAGAGCAACGCTTCTAAAGCATCTTACACTTTGTCTCTTTCCCCATGTTTCAGATGGTACCAAGGACGGCTAATGACGACAGCTAACAAAACCAGTGGCGACCCAGTTTAATCAGGGCAGGGTTAAATGGAAGGCCTATCACTGATTTTAGCCTGTAGACATTTTTTTTTTCTGTCCTTTGACCTACGAGGCGTTAACCAACACACATTCTTTTTCACCTTACTTTTAATTAGTACCTCAACTCTTTCTCTTTTCAGCTGATGGCTGTGGGAGTCCCCCACTTCCCACTAGAAGCTTAGCTCAGTCCTGCTGCTAGAATATCGTCCTGTCTGCCTCAGGGAAACCTTCGCCATATAACACAGTCAGAACACCCGAAGGTACCGGGGCGTGTGACTCAGACCACATCAGCGTTTTTGTTCCTGCTAGCTGATCACTGTTAACAGGCACCTGGACGGTGCAGCTGAATTGTAAACAGCTCTCTGATGGCCTGTTTGAGGGTGAGGAGACCTGCCTTCACCTGCCTTTCATCACTGGAGGCCGCTGATTCCAAAACTACCAACACCAGCCAAACTGGCTTAAGTCAGGTTGCAACAGAAACTCTGCCCCCTCCAGCAAACTCTTGGCAACTCTGTTGTGTTTACTGAATGGAAGGCTCTATCTAAAAAGTGTGCAAAGTAACTCATCGAGGGAACACGGACCAAAAATTCGCTTAGGGACCAAGCTGTCCCCCTGCCCCGCAAACCTTAACTGGCATCTCATGGAAATCCTGGTGTGGCCTGGTCCGACCCCTTCGCCATTAAATGGCACTTCCTCCAGCCAACCCAAGGACCGGAATTAGACACCGGACTTTTATGCTTCTGAGCTGAGTCCTTCCTATTGTTCTCTGCTCTTTTCTTCTTTCCCCAAGTAAATCACGGGATCCTCAGAAATGCTATTGAAGTGTCTCTAGAACGCACTGTGATCTTTATCTTCAAAGCCATCCAGCTAGGCCTCTGGCTCGAAATTTGCATGACAGCTAAAGGAAAGTAAATTTGGGGGCTGGCTTCCTTTGATAACCAAATGCTCTTCTTTCTTTGTTCTGAAGGTGCAACTTTAAAAGGAATTCAGTGATGAGGAAAATAATTCTGTGGTGTTTGGCTCTGTGCGGCCTCTGTGGCTGGCTTGGGGCATTGGCCTCAAACAGGAAGTGTGTGGCTTGCCTTCTGTGGCTCAATTATTACAGGTCTGCACTGGAAGGACTTTAAATGATGAGCTGCAGGCCTTGCTGGGAGCCCCAGGGGAAAGCAGGAACGAGGCAGAAGAAAAGTCACAGCTGGAACACGGTCCCCCGTCCCACCCTTAAAGAGCTTGCCTGCTCTTTAAGGAACACCTTCTGCACAGGATATGGGAGACCCCGGGGTAAAAATCAAAATGAGGGCTCCGTGCCTTTAAAGGAACTGAAGTGTAAAGTGTTTCTCCCTCTCTCAACTTGTCAGTGTGTTTCCTATTGGCTACTAATGTCATTATAAGTAAAAAAAAAAAAAAAATTACAATTTTAAATTATTAGCATGCCTTTTGCTAGTCACCTTTATGCCGTGTGATGCCCACTTGAAATGTTAACCTAAGAACATTTCATTCACCTGCTCATTCACCAAAATCACACACGTGTGTTCAGGAGCACACGAGGGCAAACATATGTCGTTCTTGCCCGGACGAGACACGCCACCTGCAACAAATTCGGCTGCTTTTATTTCGGTTCCTAGGAGCCCATTCCACCCACACACCCGGCCTTGGGCTTGTTGATGGAGGCGGAGAGGCTGAAAGAACTAGTCAGGGGTGTTCCCGTCTTTCCTTCCCACGTCTCACAGGGAAGTGACGTGAGTAAGGACACAACGTCTGTGTGTTTTAGAAGCCACTGCCTTCTTTCCACATGTGCCGCAAGTTCTGGGTCAGAGGGAAAGCCTCTCGGGTTGTCTGTCAAGGAAGACCTCTGCTTACCAGGTGGTGTCTGTCGCACACTTAACCCTCGTCCTCGCTTTGGGTCTCGCGGAAGGCCCATACACCGTGGTTCCTCTGGAAATGTGGTCACGGGCACCGCAAACACATGCAAACAAGGTGCAAGGGACGGCGAGGGGCACCGTCCCGTTCGGGTACCTGCTCTGCTCCAAGCACACTCTCTTGGCCTGTGGACTTCAGTTACAAACACAGGCTCAAAGATAAAAACAGCAAGGAATTCAAGATGGCGGCCGCGGAGCTTTAAACCAAGTGCGGGGGCTGGCGAGCCTATGGGACCACACGGGTGACACGCACGAAACCAGGTAGGGGGCCAGGAAAACAGAGCTCGGAGTAGCGGTTCTTACAACTGTCTCTGTTCACAGGGCTCTGAGCAGCTCAATAATTTTTTCAAAGCACCCTTAGGTCAAAAGAAATACCTAGCCGTTCCATTTTAAGAAATAAAAGTATGCCCTAACGAATTAGGAGCTGTTAAAAAGATACAGCAAAATCCAAAGGAAAACTAGTTTTACCTTACTCTTAAGTAACCACAAATGCTTGAAAAAGGTGTGTGTCGGTTGGCACTGACCCGCCCCAAACCTGAGTGGCGGGCCCGACACCCGCCACCACCCCCATTTCCTGGTTCATGGTGATTTTCATGAGGTACTTTTGCTTTTTATCAGAGCAACTGCCAAAAACCTCGCTTCACACAAAAAATGACATCATAGAAATGGAGTGTGATCTAATGTTGACCCCAAACACCCTCCATCCAGTGGTCCCCGAAGATCCAACAGAGGGTATCGCCGTCTCCTGCAAAAACAATTCCTGTAGCACCCCTGCAGCACCCCGGGGTGCCCTGGCGCACAGTTTGGGAACCACAAGTGTAGAAGTAAAGTGTGTGGACTCAGGAGTCATCCTTCTCTCTGGGATGATGCAGGGATTACGTCTGACACACGGCAGGAGTCCCAGGAAAGTTAGGGCTTCCTACGTCCCCTGCCACCGTGACTTCAAGGTGCACCTGTTGCTCTCTTTCCATTTCTTTATCTATGAAACGATTATTAAATAAGCGCCCGCTAAGTTCAACAGGTGTTTTGTTTGCTGCTGGGGGTATTGGGTTGGCCAAACAGTCTGTATGGTTTTTTTCTGTAAAATAACAGACATTTTTCAGTTTTGCCAATAACTTTATTGATTTGGATATTCTGAGTGTGTCAGCTCTCTCCCGCTATTGGCTTCTAGTGGGCAGCGGCCAGGGGCGCTGCTAAACGTCTTCTAATGCATGAGACAGCCCCGCAGCAAAGAATTATTTGGCCAAAATGCCAATAGTGCCGAGAAACGTCACAAGCCACTTTTGACCCGTTTGATTAGTCATAGCACCTTCTCTATACCCAGCACAATTTTTTTGCATTTCAGTTGCGTTTTTACCGCTTTTGAAATAAAGCAAACACGCTGACAATGTTGCATCTTTTCCTCCATCTTCAATATAAAAATGGCTGCACAAAAATTCACCAATTTTTATAAGTTTTTTTAAATGCACGCTGATAGGACAACTGTCAAGGTACGATCTAAGAAAATTGATTAGAATGAAGCTAAAGGTTACTAGGCACCACTAGAGCCATGGCGGGGAAAAGCCTAAGAATTTTTTGGCCAACCCAATACAAAGCTGAGCCGAACGGGTGCAGCACCCACCCTCTGCGAACTGGAGAAGAACAGAGCACGCAGACAATAGGCAACCACGCGGACATGGCATCAACACGAACCAGCCCTGTGCAGAGACCAGGACTGAGTGCTTTCAACGCGTATGACTGGCGGCGTCATGTGGGCGCCGGCGCGTCGGTCTCAGGGAGGACGGCCAAGACCCTGGTGATTCCGTTGGAGCCTGAAGGAAGTTCCAGTTTTGCAAGCTGGTTGGAGAAGGCGAAAGGTTCCCTTCCTCCCTTCGGGATAACGTTAATTTCACAGGTAACAACGCTAATCCCCCAAAGCCTGCGTGGCGGGAGCCTACGTAACCCTCTGGTTCTTGAGGGCAGGGGTCGAAGGAGCTGGGCTGGGCCAACCTTTCCTGGAGGGGGCCCGTGGCCCCACCACACCCACTCAACTTTGCAGCTGCGCCCCCAACGCAGGCATAGATATATAATATTACATAGATATATAATGCATAAACAACTCTGTGCCAAGAAAACTGCAGTTACAAAAGCAGAGAGCGCGCCGGTTTGGGCCGGAGCCCGCAGGCCCTTGCTACCAAGGATTTCCACCTTTGCCTCACGTGCTGCGCCTAGGGAAGGTAACCACCTACTGAAAAAACACACGGTTAAACCGAGTCCTCCACCTCTCCGTTTCCCACGTAAACCAGGAACGCAACGCAACATGTTGACACAACAGAGAGACACCAAGAGAGCTCAGAGCCGAAGTCCTAATTGTTAACCCATCTCCAGCGGCTTTAAATCTGTTTTTCAGTAGGGGAGGGAAGGCAAGATTGGCCAAGAAAATCAAGTCGCGATTTCAGTAAGGATGGTTGAGCCCGGAGAAGGGCGTGGGGTGGGAGAGAGGCTGGTTAACTGGACGCGGGCTGCCTCCCACCCCAGCACGCACGTCCTCTGCAGTCCGTGCCCCTGGAGTCTGCACGCAGCCCCCCGGCTGGCTTTTTCCATGAAGAAGAGCCTTTCGCGCCACTCCGAGAAACAAAGGAGGTCAAACTGAACCTCCTTCTCGGTTGTTATAGCAACAATGAAAGTATTGCAGAGGCCCCGAAAACGCCACTGGGGAGCCCACTTCCAAAGCCACAAGCGCGCGCCCCCTCCCTGCGTGTGACCCGCGCGCGGAGCGCACTTGTACCTGTGCATCCCGCAACTCCTGGCAGCCCTGCTCTGTCCGCTCACTCACGCACACCGTCTTGCTTAAGAACAACTGCCTCCAGGTGCCAAGTCTCACCTGATGGGAACCTCTCTCCAGTGCTAGCCCCTCGAGGTTTCCTAAAATAGGGTTTGATGGTATAGCGCTTGCATTGAAAAAACCTGGAGACAATGAAAACTGCAGATTCATGGACCCCATCCCAGACCTACTGAGTGAGCATCTTCTGCCAGCATTTGATAAGTACGAGCTCAGAGAGCCGTGCGTGGGAAGCAGCAGCTCCTCTAGCGCAGGTGGGTAGGCAAATGGCCCTCCCCGCGGCCTGCCTCTGGCTCGTCTAATCGCCGGAGCTGGAGCCTGCGATCTGCTCTGAAATCAGCTGTTGACTTTCTTCAGAAGATTGGCCAACTTACCTCCAATATTTAACCAAAAGAATTTACAACCTTTACAGGAGTGGCAAGTATTGAGTTTACAGCCCTCGCTGAAATCTGAAAGTGGGTGCATTTTTTTTTTTCTGGAACTACAGGGAGAAAGTTTTTGTTAAGAGTTGGTGCAGTGTTCTCTCAAAGTCAAGACTGTCCCAAAGAAATCATAAAATGTCTCTTTATACAACTGTGTCCTCTGTAGTAGAGTGAAGGCAGGGCCATCGTCCCTGCATCGTCACACTGTTTCCAGGAACCACCACCACACAGCCTGGCCCACCCGGAGAACATACCGAGTGAACACGTGGGAAATGAGTGAACCTCAGAAACCCGAGCTGTCCCCCTCGAGAAAGCGTTTGAACAACTACCGCACCCTTCTGCTGCAAATGGGGTCAAAGGTCTCTTTGGCACTAGCTTGAGGGTGCAAAGAGGGATATGAAATTTACTCCCTATTCCCTACCCCACCTCCCACCAAAAAAAAAAAAAAGGTCATTTTTTTCTAGGTATATAATTAAAACAGAAACAACAATGAGGTCTGAGTCATAGTGTGTAGCTTAACCCCTAGGTTTCAGTTTCTTTGCCATGTTGGCATCAGTGCTCTAGAGAGTAGCTCGGACTGTGTTCAAAGCCACCATGGCTTTGAAAACCCCCCCTTCTTATGCTTGTGCCTTCACCGCTTAGGATAGGGATTAAGAAAAGAAAGACAAAATCATTTCCAATTATGCTTCCCTTGAGTTAAGGCCAGGGATTAAACTGTTTAAATTTCTTCTGGCTTCTACCAAACACCTAAAACTAATAAAAGTTAGCCTTTAGGATTCTTATAATCTAGAGTACGGATTGCCAAGTACAGCGTGGGCAAACCCAGTCTGCCACTTGCTTTTGCAAATAAAGTTTTATTGGTACACAGCCGTCCCCATGGGTTGATTAGGTATTGTCTGCAGGTGCTTTTGTGCTATAATAGCGAGAGAGACCACATGACCCCTAAAGCCTAAAATATTTATATTCTGGCTCTTAAAAAAAAAAGTTTGCTGACCTCCATGGCAGCGCGTGTTAGGGTCTTACACAGAGGACTCAGGGATCAGAAGGCCTGGGTTCAAATGCGAGCCTACCCTGGCGTAGCTGTTAAAGTAACTGAACAAGGCGGTCGTCAGTCTGGGTGGCACTAATGGCTTGTCAGGCCATGCGAGTAAACCAAACCTGACCCAGAATCAGCGCTCCGGATTGCAAGTAAATGAAACGTAGTAACAGCCAATCACAACCAGCCAACTAGACGTTCTCAAGGAAGGAGACCGCTTAAGCTCTGCTCGATCAAATAACTTCCTTGCTTTGCTTCCATCTGCCGTCTTGTCTATAAAGACCTCTCCCCTGACGCCTGTCCCCGAGCCCTTCTAACGACCTGTTGTTAGGCACAGCCCATGGCAAATCCAGGTATGCTCAAATAAACTCTTAAAAATTACTTTTAGATGTGTATTTTTAAAAAATTTTTAATTTTAGAGAGAGGCAAGGGAGGGAGCAAGAGAGGGAGAGAAACATCAACGCGAGAGAGAAACATCGACTGGGTGCCTTCCGTATGAGCCCTGACTGGGACCGAACCCGCAACCCAGGAACGTGCCCTGACCGGGAATGGAAGCAGAGGCCCTGTGGTGTGTGGGACTACGCCCAACCGACTGAGCCACACTGGCCAAGGCTAAACTGTTAAAATTTTTAATGTGGCCCCGTTTGCCTTTTCACAGAGCTAGGAGAGCTTGGGCATATTGTTTAAATTAATTAAAACTCCTTAAGGCTCAGTTTCCTCGTGTGTAAAATGGGACCCATACTTACCTCCTAGAGCTATTGTGGGGACTCAGTAAGGTAATACAAGCGAAGCACCTGGAGTCACACGGGACAAAACAGAAAGGCTGTTGGGACGATCTAATGGGATGTCCGCTCTTCCGTTGTGAATGCGCTTCCTTTAGCAAAGTCCTAAAGGAGGTTCTGACTTGCAGTGAACTACCCTCACCACCATTTCGCAACACGTTCACTAGCTTTAGACTTGCTTCAGCAATTCTGACTTCATTAAAATTACAATTATTTCTTTAATTCCATTTCCTTTATCTACTTCTTCAACTTAATCCCTGACAGGGGCTGCCAAGGCCCTGGGACCCACAGAGAGCCTCATAGGGACCCGTTCAGAAGAGGAAGGAGATAAAGAGCCGGGCGGAGTGAGGAAAATGAACGGTAAGCGAATTAGCAAACGCGAGCGGCAAACCAAATTTTTGCGAGATGGACCGGAATGCACCTGGGAGAAGGAGGAAGCGCTAAATGATGTGAAAAGCAGCTAAAACATACATGTATGCCAGCAATGCCATTAGCACCAAAGCATTTACATATCCCTAATCCACTAATTAATTCTCAGCTCAGTGTAATCCTCCTTCCCCCAATATTTCTGCATGGCTGACCAGCGGTGTCCTTGGAAATCCCAAGTAACTCAGATCCAGTGTGATTTGAGCTGGGCCTTTGGGGTTCATGGGCCAATCTCTATTCTGGGAAACTGTATACTTTTCGGAAAAAACACAAATGATAATAAACCTTTTTATGGCCCTTTCTTGGGGCTTAGTACAATTTATTTTTTTTTTCCTAGAAAATACAAGATAATATTTTCTGGTGAAAATCAATTTGGAAGGGCCTAGCGCTGTGCCCGGCACCAAGAAAACATATACCGGTAATCAATGTTCGTTGGCCTCCTTTAGAATGAATTCTGTCCCTAGGATAGAAGTTTATTTGTTTATCCATTTGTTCGACATGTATTTTTCAAGCATGGGCGATGAGTCCGGCACAGTTCTAGGGCGTGGGAAATAAGAACGCCAGACTTAGCAAAGAAAACCCGGCCATCCAGTCAAACTCGAACCTAAGATTCACAACGGACATTCTAAAAAGTATAATTACATGCCATGCAACACACTTACACTAAAAGATTACTCACTGCACATCTGCAATTCAAATGCAACTGGATGTCCCCTATTTTACCTGGCGACAGGGTGGTGACCTTGACAGACACCATCCCTGCTCTCTTGGGGAAGCTTTGTACCAACTCCAGCCTGAGGAGCCCACAAGAGTCAGCTCCCCGGTGGGGGAGCCCGGGGGACCGCACGGCCCTGTCACTGCCCCTGGGGGCCCATCAGCAGATGGCACCCAGACTGGGAATGGCAACCTCATTTCCTCATGGAACTCCCCTGCAGTTCAGGTCCTTGGGGACAGGGCCTGTGTCTCTTTATCCCCAGATCCCTGGGCCCCACCTAGCACAGAGCCCCGAACTAGTAGGTGCTCAGCAGAGAGCCGGTTAATGAGTGAGGGCCGCTGTGTAAATGGTTGGCCTTCAATCAGACCACGCCCGGGGCTCGTGAGGGAAAGGCTCCTACACCTTCCGAGATACTGAAGATATAGAGGAAGCTGTATTTTGCCAGAATCCAGACAGCACCAGGGGCAAGAACGATATTTTATTTTAAAACGTTTGATGAAGTTACTTCAAACAAAAGAGAGGCTCTCAAAAAAGGGAAGGGGGAAGATTGTGTAAAAAACTGTCACCCTGTAAAGAACGCCACAGGGTCCTTTGAAAAGCAATTTCTTAACTTAATAGGTAAGAGCGCGTCAAAGCACTGGTCTAACTAACTGGTCATCTAATAAAATACAATACCAGCAGTCACCCAGATCTGGGTTATTACAGAACAATGGAGGGACGCAGTATACGCAAATAACAAATAATGAAGAGGCATTTTATTGTCAGTACCTACTGTTGTACAGTTGAAACACAGAAGGAGAGTCACAAGAGCCCACAAAAGGACAGATTCTGAGAAGTGCAAGGGACACAGTGTCTACAATAGAAAATCACTGTGTGACAGTGACTCCTTTCTGCCCAGCTGTGAAAGGGGAACCGAAGGGCGATATCTATAGAGCATGTTTCAATTACACTAAGGTTGTTTTTTTTTTTAAAACAAAAAGAAAGAACAAAAAGGAAAGAAGGAAAAACAGAAAGACAAATATTGTATTGCCGTTTCCCAATGAGCACAGGATGAGCCAGGACCGGAAGCTGCTTTCCTTCCCCCTTCTCTCGCCATTGTCCTGTGACGTCCTGGGGGATCGGTGGCTGGCGTGTCCCACGCATGTCACACGGCCGGCCACGCTGGACAGTTACTGTCAGTGCTCCGATCGGTAGGCGGGGAAAGTCTCTGTTCGATGAAGCTTCAGAGGACTGGTGACATCTTTTCCAAAAAGAATGTGAAAAACAGTGGTTACATGTCAAGAAAGCCCACAGTCGGATTAGCTAGTGACAAGCGTCTATGGAACAGAAATAAGTAACATATGACCCAGGCTGTTCCCGGAGGCCACTCAGTGATATGCAAATGAGAGCCTTGAGAGATTGTATGGTTAACATATCATTTGCATGTGGCTTTTGCACAGGGCTATAATCAGACCACTGATTACGTTCCTAGAGTTTTCATTTTCATTAACTCCCAGGGTATTTAGGAAAAGTGAGACAAAATCATAGGACTGTGGGAACTTTTGGCTTGGACACTCTTTGTAAACCTGACCAGAAATGAGATGATATTTTACTCATTATACCTCAGAAATCTTGTTCTAAAGGAGGACTTCTTAACATCCATTTGGCCTTTATAATTTCAGGTTTAGGTTCCAACCAAGAAAGTGAAAAAGTCAGAAGGTGACACACAAGGCCGCTGCCAGCCCCGTCCGTGACACCGAGAGGCGGACGGCAAACTTTCTCGACGAAGACCCAGGCGCTAAAAGCTGCATGTTCCGCAGACCTCGTGGTCTCGCGGCAGCTCTGCTGTCTGCATTGCAAAGACGGCCATGGTGAACACAGATCGAACGAATGGGCGTCGAGGTTCCAATGCACCTTTCTTCATACAGGCGGGGAGAGGCTGGAATCCCCCAGCAGGCCCCAGTCTGCCCATCCCTGCAGGCAGCGCCCTCGATTTGATAAAAACGAGAGGTTTTACTGCCACCTCCTGGCTCAGGTTAGAGGGAGCTAAGAAATGTAGATGGTACATGTAAAACACACACCTGAGCAGAACAACCTGGTGTCACTGAGCGGAGTACTCCGGGGAATCGGACATGCAGGTCACATGGGAAGGATCGCAGAGATAGGGCCCCAGCTGAGAGGGCATGCCTCCCCCCTGCCCAATCACACTATTAAAATACCCTCCGTCACTAGAAATCACTTCTTCCAGCCTCACGGTCATTAGGAACAGGGATTTTATTCTTTGTCCCCTCCACGTCCACACACGCAATAACGCGTTTCACTACAAGGAAAAATCTAGGTAAAGCTTTAGTATAGCTTAATACAACTTCCTGCAGGAAGCAGACAGCATGCAACCAGTATCAGTGCAAAATCCAAATCCTCGGTCAAGCGCAAAGCCCTTCCCTGTGCCTTCGACTGCGGCTCCTTAGACCCTCTGAGTTGGCGCGGAACGTAACTGACAGCATGCACTTGGGGTCAGGCCGGAATGAAAACCCCTGCAGCTTCTATCAGGACAGCTAACTAACGCCCTGCAGCTTGGTTCGAATGACACTTTTAGCTTAAAGCCAGGACACGGACTGACAGATTTTCTGACATTTTTGCAGTTTACAGAAAGGGCACAAGCTGGCACTGGCCTGTGGCCCCATCCGGGCCCAGACCTGTTCTCTGGTCTACACAGGTCCTAAGACTTTGGGACTTGCTTGTCACTATTTAAACAACTGTGGGTTTTCCCACAGAGGTGCTCACTTACCTGATCTCTTGTAACACTGGGAGGTACCACTGGTCTATGCCCTGCCACAGCAGGATGGACAGGAGGTAACTGCAGACCGCCCTTGGCAAACGAGGCCGGCGGCTCACCAGGGACCTGCCACTCCCACAGCTGCTCTGTCACCCTCTTGGCATGCCCCCCTGGTCCCAACAGACATGCAAGTTTGAGAGCCCAGTTTATTCATCATTTTCCACATTTGCTCGAATCTTAACCTATGACTTCTGTCTTCACTGCTGCAGATAGGATATCTGTGACTGCATTAGGATGGATATTGAAAACCCAAATGTTAACGTCTCCCAGGTGGCCCCAGGCTTGGATGCCATCTCCGCCACTCGCTAGTCATGGGATTGGCACTCGCTAGTTACCTGACCTCCATGCATCTTGATTTCTGCCTTCGCTGAAATGGAGAAGATAGTCCTGCTCTTGCCAACTCAGTCTGTTGCCAGGAGAACCAACTGGCACCCACCTGTCTCCTAATGCCCCTGTGCACTGGCCGCAGTGCCTGCCTTTTGCTCTTTGAACCTCCCAGCTCGTTTCTGCCTTGGGGCCTTTGCACTTGCTGGTGGCCCCAGAGATATTGAGTTTCCCTCACTCTCAGTGTGGCTGCCTCTTCTCAGACTTCGGATCTTGGGATAGATGCCAACAACCTCCTGTGACCACCCCATTTAAAGAAGTCCCTTTATCATCATAACCCCCCCAACCCAATAGCTCCACTTCCCTATTCTCTAAAACAAATACTTTCTTTTCAAGGTGGTATGTGCCAAATTTGAATTTAATTATTGACTGTGATCCCTGTTTAGAAAATAAGGTCCAGGAGGGCAGAAACATGTATATCTAGTAACCCCAGCCTCTCTCCATCATCTAGAACCACGCTCAGAGCAAAGCAGATGCTCAATAAACATTTATTAACTAAATGAATGAGTGAGTGGATGAATGACAGAGAGGTGAAAACCTCAACAACTTACTATTATACATAGGTGAAATGGGACATATCACCAACCCTTCAAATTTTCTGGTTCTTCACTGTAAATGGATATAACATACTCTCAGGGGGCTGTTTCAAGGGCGAAATGAGACCATGTGTCTTGAGGCCTCATGCAAAGCCTGCAACACAGTAGGTCTTCAAGGAAGGGTAGCATTTATAAAGACACTCATTGAGTATGTTCTGCCCGCCTTGCAAGGAACAAACCCAGCCCGTCGCTAGTGGCCTATTTGTTTGTATAAAAAAGGGAAGAAGAGGTTTCCTGTTCCACAAATTTGCAAATCTCTGGTTTAAACAAGATTAAACAGATTCTTTCCTGCAAGACCTCTCAGAGCCTTGGAAATGTTGGTTTGCAAGCTGAATTTCGAAAAGGACAGTTAACACATAGCATTTCCTCCAAGCTTGTTAGTATCAGTACTTTTAGGGGGTAGGATGACATCTACTAGGGTTAAGGCGACACAGGACACAATTGGGAAAAGGGGAGTCTGCGGTTACTTTATTCAGTGCATTCCTAAAGAAATCCTGTGAATACTGTGTCAACGTATACTAGTTGAGCGCTTCTCTTTCACAAATTTCTCCCAGCTTTCACGATAAATCTCCTCGACATGCTGGCTCTGCATACACCTAACCGTAGAAGAGCATTTCCATTCGAAAATGGGAAAATGGGATGAGAGAGGGGTGAAAGCAGATTAAACATGTTTTAGCATCAGACCTAGCACCTTCCTCTCGCCACGAAAAACTGATAAAATGAGAATTCCAAACTCAGCCAGCAGGTGACGCCATAGGACTGGGTTTAGGGAGGACATGACTGATTTCTCAAATCCAGTAAGTTCTCCCACACCAAGATTACCTCAAGGTAGGTGAATCAGCCAGAGAAATTCCAAGTCATAAATACCAGCAAAACCAGAAGAAACCATGTACCATGCAATTTCACCATGTGACCCACACCGGGCCATGATGCCATTAATTTTTCCTAATGTCAGTTTACCCCATCTGCCCCCACCAGGGGATGGGGGAAGGGAAGGAGAAAGGCAGGTAGTGTAGGGGGAACAACAGAGAAAGCTATTCCATGTATTTGTCATGTAAATGGCCACCCCCAAAAAGCAAGAGCATTTTAGATAGTCTGTGAACTATATTTTTGTAAGAGAACAAATTACTGAAAAATGGTGTCCCATACAGCACAGACCACATACAGACCACAAACAGGCATTATCTCAAGGAACACTGGCGACTAAAGGGTAATCCACACGATAAAATAAATGTGTTCAAAATTACACAGAACACGCAGGTGAGGAACTACCTCAGTAAACGCTGATACAAATTAAATGTCAAAATAGAATACATTTCCATGAGTTCCTACGCAAGTAACAAAGGTATGTGACAACAAATCCCTGGATGAAAATAACTAGTGCAAACCACACAGCGAAAAAAATAATTTTCAGGCAATGACAATGCCATTGCCATGCACAGACATATTCCAAGGAACTAGGGCTGTTTCATGGAGGATGACCACGCAGCCAAAACACGAGGAATGTAAGAATTCTAACAGAAAGGTGTGTGTTCAGTGAAGATCACTGTACGCAGCAAAAGGCCAACAATAAAAGTTCTAATTATCTTCTTCAAACCCAAGGACAAGATTATCTCCAAAGCCCTATAATTATCAGTTACAAAGCTTGGTGAGCCATCGTCTCTGCAGGAACCCTGTGACATTCATTCTCATCCTCACTGATTTCGTCAGACTCTGAACCACCACTCTCTTCCGATTACTGTTTTGTCAGTACTACCACGGTGTTCGTTTGAAAAATCTGGGCCCATAAGCTCGAACCTGATTTTGACAGTCATACCTCGTTACTTTTGAGTGATGGGTAAAACCATGATACGCAGTAAGCCTAACTACAGAGGCATTAAAACCAAATTTAATTGTGAGAAGCTGTTTGGGTGGTGGCTGGGTAGTTTCGATAGAAGCAACAGCGGGGCCATCTTAAAGAACGTGGGTTTCTGCCTTTGCTCTGATGGTCTGGGTCTCTCTGCTCCACTTCCCCAGGTGACACGGTCACTATTTTTATTCTGGAATTTGTGGGTTACGAGTCCCCGAGGGTCATCCCAGGCCCGTCTGCTTTGAATGGGCCTTCCAACCACAACAGGGGCTCTGTGCATGCCGGCAAATTTGCAAATTCTGCCGTTGCTGGGGGCGCTGGTAAAACACTGTGTCTGTATGCTGGGAAACAGATGTGTCCAGATGTAAACACGGTTGGGGGAGTCGTAGACACCCTAGGAGCACAGAAGCCATATGCCAACAGTAGCTATAACATCCTCTTTCTATTTAGAAAAGATTTTTTTAAAATATTATGCAACCAGGACCCTGATAAGGCCCTTACTAGGCCTCCGATTATGCCTCAGGAATGTGTCCTTATTTTGATTAAGGACAGTTGGATGGGTTAAGGATTAGAAAATGAGTGTGTTCTTCGTATGGCATTTCCTGTCCAAACTGTCCTGAGGATTTTGAAGCTCTGGGATACCCGCTAATAAATTCAGAAATTGCAACGTACTGTAAGTGCCCAGGACTCCCTTGCTCTCAGTGTGTCTTTGCAAACACGGTATTTATTCTAGGGAAACACAGTGACTCATCGACGCCGGTCGCATGTAGGCGACTCTCAAATTGCCAGGCTGGGCCTCAGGAATTAGAGCAATGCGTCCATTTCCTGTCCGGGACGCCTACATCGCACCGGCTCTCAGCTTCCTTTTGCGTTCCGGACACGTGGAGTCTAACAGGAACTACCTTGTCTGTAAAGATTATTTTCGCATGTGCGGGGAGTCGAGTGATGCAGCCATTCCATAGGTTTACATGAGAATAGAAGCTCATGCGCTTGATCTTACTGTGTATCAGAAAAAACACAGCCGTTGCAACAGCGTAACAGCAGTGATATATGCGTTTAAAAAAAAATGTACTTAGGCAAATAAGAGTGGGCAAAATTGAATAATAAAGAGTGTATGGGGTACGTGGATGACAAAACCTGTGATGGTGATTCAAATATTACCAGTTTCTGAAGACGGTAACAGAACAAATGGCATTGGCAACACTTCGCCGGAGCCCAACTCCCTGTGCGTGGCTTTGTCTTAGGACCCGAGCTTACGCGTCGATTGCTTAGCGACGCGCGCCGGCACTTGGGGCGTGCGAGTATCCCTGAGCTCGATCAAGTCCCGTGCCCGCCGCTAGCGACCAGAAACTGAAGACCTGAAGATGACGCGGAAAGTACCCTCGGGGCCCTCTTCACATCACACATCACGGCTGCTCCATGCGTGGCGCTGGGAGGATGAAAAAGACCCAGCTATCCTGCCCGCCTTGGCCTTACTGCTTCTCGAGGAGCCCGTCATGAGTCAAGTGACCTCGCCATTAAATGCAAAATGAAAACTGGGTCAAGGGCTACAAGGAAAGAGCCCTCCGCCTCATCTCAGGGGTGCACAACACCAGAGAGTCCCACGCTGGTTATAATCAAGTCTGGGAGGCACTGCAGAGCCACCAGGAAGAGCCACCAGGGGAGAGACGACCAGCAGCAAGGGCTAAGGGGCAGGCTGGGTGACCAGAGCACAGGGCGGGCATTGGCGGCTGGGCCCGTTTTCTGCGGCCCGCACTCGCTCAGGCGCTCAGGGCTGGCGGACAGCCTGGGGCGCGCTCGGCAAGGCCCTGGCATCTGGCGCCCCCTTCGTGGCGAGTCCTTCCGCAAGGCTCCCCACACAGGCCTCTTTCTTCACAAATAACGCATGCACGAGCTGTTCCTATAGACTGGTACACATAAAAAGCTGCATGTGAAAGTATAAGGAAATGTTTACACAGGATTTCGAATTGTTCCCGTTGCGATGGACTGTACCCTGGTTCTGAGACAGTTTAGGAAGAGGGGCGTCTTGGGATTTGCACAGAGCTGTGGCGGGCTGGAACCCAGGACTCCCCACCTCAGTCCATTCCCTTCCCCTAGACATGGTTCCTAAGCTTGAGACTAACCTGGGGGACGAGGATGGCTGGTCCCCACTCTCAAAGTCCTTGACTCCTTAGGTCCTGGGGAAGGACCCGAAAACCTGTGCTTTTAGCCAGTTCCCAAGTAATACTGACGCTGGTAGCGGCCCATCCGCCAGACTGTTTCGCTGAGCGGACCCCAGACCTCCTGTCCAGGCCGCGTAGGCGTCTTTAAGAAGAGCAGATTGTGCAGCCACATCCCCCGGCTCTTACATCTCTGGGGGTGGTGGGCCCGAGAATCTGCACTGTAAACCATTTGTCCCAGGACGTCGCGAGAGAGTCGGTGCCTGGGGAGTGAGACCCTGATGCGGCCATGGCCCAGGAGCCTGGCATCCAGAGCGGCGGGCTGAGCGGAGCCCCCCTCGTTCACAGGGCCGCCGGGCGCTGGCCCCGGGTGCGGTTCCCCTCCCGCACACAGTCACCCACACAGGGTCTCCCGCACACCACGGCACCAGCACCGTCACCGTCACCGGCACTTACCTTGCAGGCGGTAGAGCTGGCCCGTGCTGTGCTGCCGGGTAATGTGCTGCCAATAGGCGCTGCGAGGCACCATGGTGCTCAGCGAAGCGGCCCGCTCACCCATCTTCATCTGCAGCTGTGTCAAGGCAAAAAGTCGCGCGTCAGCTACGGGGGCCGAAAGAGACCCGACCGCGGGACTGGGTTGGGGGCCGGGGTCCCCTCTAGACCCATGGAGGCGACTTAAGTCTGCATCGCTCGACTACCTCTCGGCACAAACACACAACGGAATACTTGGCAACGACGAACCACAGGAAGGATATTTTAATCAACTAAAAAAGGCACCCACCATTCGATCTGGGGAAATGCCATTTTGCTCCTATGAGCGGTCCGAGAAGCGGTACCTACTTAGCATTTTGCCTAGCACAGGCTGGCTACAGGGAAAAAATGGAGGATACTACTGTTAATTATTAACTGCAAAACCCATTTAAAGTTTTCTCTTCTTCAAAAAGAAAACTCCTCACTCTGGACAAGTCATCGATGTGGTAGTTCCGGACATAATATCTGTATGTTCACTCAATAAAGCCAAAATAATACGAGCCCTCACGCCCTGGAGGCCAAAATCATTGCAGTGGATGAGACTGAACTTGAAAAAAAAGGTTATAACCATTTGTTCCAAAGATAATTTAATTTATGTGTTGCATTTACGTGTGATGACTGAATTTGTCGGTCCCCATCACAATAATAGCACAATTACCAAAATGTGTCCTCAAGAAGAATGACACAGCACTAGGTTTCATGAGGGCACTTTCCTTCCTTAAACATGTCCTCTCAGTTGAAAAGGGCAAGAGGCTGAGAGTAAAGCTAGCGGGAAAGCTCTGCGGCTGTTTCTCTACGTCCGCGGAGACGACAATCTCAAAGACCAAACGCAACAAGCAAACAAGGCGGAAACCCGGCGACGCCTGGGCACATTTGGCCTTATGTGCATGAATGCAAGATAATAAAGACAGAAAAAGAACTGAATTTTCGAGGTATGGTTATCTGGCTTTCCTACTATAGAGACATTACATTTAATATAATAAGAAATTTAATATGAGAAACCCATTTGGGAAAGAGCCATGCCTTCGAATTGTCCACGGCGTGACTGAATATATTTCTGCAGTGCCACACTCTGGGGCTGTATTTTTAGGAAGCTTATTTTCGAAGGAGAAGATGACAGCAATGTCATGTTTCACAGAGACCACGAGAAGGCCTAGCTCTCGACTTCTTTGTCAACCCTTTGAAAGAACAGCTCATTTTATGAAGGAGCATTCTAATTGTCTTTGGAGAAAAATGATGAAAAAGTCTTATTTCATGCAAAAATGTCTGAATTCTCCAAGGGTGAGAGGACTTTGGAAGTGATATGGTGAAATGTGGGAGAGGGGAGTGTTGTCCCTCATTTTTCTTTATTATTTCAAGTAATTCCAACTAGTGAAGGGGGACGTGAATGGGCTCATGGCCGCCCCCTGGTGGAAATATAAATTAACACTATATTTTTGGAGGAGTTCCACTTGGGGTAACCTGGGCTATCTGGAAAGAAGGATTATATTCTTTCCTCCCCGCTCCCCCCCTTTATAAAGAACCTGATATATTTTTACATACTTTGCTTTTCCTTTAAAATAAACATAGTACTTTCACATTCAGAGGGAAAAATAAAAATTACCCCAATCATAAACCGTGTAAGTACAGGTATTTCTGCTATAATGTGACAGACATTCCTGGAAAACCTTCCATTTTGCAAATTGTTGGAAAAACTGGGCTACAGGAAGATCACTCAAAATACATGCCCATTTGCAACCAGAGTCACTGTCACTTTGGGAGATAGCTTGGAGGCCTGAAGTTCACAGGATTACAGAAAACGCAGAAAAACGTTTGGTCAGAAATGCTGGCTTCCAGCCTCATGGTCCAGTTGTTTCCGGCCACCTGGGGTGCCCACTCTCACACCCCTGTGCTACTGAAAACGCCACTCCCCAAGCCAGAGAGCTGTCCTCACCGGCCACCTGGTTAAGACCGGCCCTCCCTTCAGGAGTCAGCGCAGGAATCACCTCCCCTGGACATTCTGCTGGCATCTCTTCTCCCTTAACACCAGGTGCTGCTCCCAGACACAAAAGCCTGCTCCAAGTCTGATCACTAACTGTTTTTAGATGGCCACTACACTGGCCTGCCCCCTAGGATGGATGTGAACTCCCAGAAAGTAGGGGTTATACCTTTAATCTCTATCCCCAGCACCTAGCTAGGGCGTCCAGAGGTTTAACAGAGGGTGGGTGGGTGAATGAATGAACGAACAAACCCAGCCCTTTCCCGAGTAGTGGGGAATACTTTGCGGAAATAAATCCTCCTCAACCCAGCAAATTAGAACCCTCGGGAGCCCAAAGCTGAATTCCTGCTGAAGCTTCAGGTCCAAGTGGAATGAATGTGGCTGTCCCTGGCCGTGGGGGGCGTGGTAATAAGACGCTGCCTTATTCTACTTTGCCATTCAAGTGATAAGCAGGAATGAGGGCTTGGGAAGACCCGCCTCCGTGCACAGGCACTGTCGGGGAGGCCGGTCCCACAGCGGGGGAGTGCAGCGTGACATTTATTCATTCAGTGAGCAGTGTTAGCTCAAGATCCCACAGGGAAGAAAGACAGGCCTCCATGCAAGTCAAATGCCTTCCTACCCTTCAATACTCAAACTGTCCCCCTAACCAGCAGCGACGCACGCCAGTCCCTTCCTAACCCAGCCTACATGAGTTCGGAAACTGCCCAGTGGCCTAAATAATCAAGGGACCTGAGCGACTGGGTTTTGAAGGCACAGGGATCACGGCGCTGCCAGGGAGGGAAAGTGACCATCACATCAGAGACCCACGTGCCGGTAGGGTGCTCTCCTTGGGCCGTGTGATGTGGGACACACCCCTCCCCTTCTCGGATCCTCAAAGTCTTCCTTCTCGCAGAACTTCTCTTCTAAGGAGACAGATAATTAAACTAAACAAAGTCAACAGATTACCGTAAAAAGGAATGAGGTCCTGATTCACACAACGAAGCCAGACACAAAGGTCTCGCATTGTACGATTCCATTTCTATGAAATGTCCAGAAAAGGCGAATCCAGATTGTGAGAAGCTACATCAGTGGTTGCCTAAGGCTGAGTGACGGCTAAAGGAAATGGGGTTTTTTCAGGGGGTGGTGAAAATGTTCTGGAATTGAGAGCAGTGACACACTCTCACAACTGAGAATCTATTAAAACCACTGAATTGTACAGTTTAAAGGGCGCATTATATGGTACGTGAATTATATCTCCATAAAGCTGTCATCAAAAATATAAAATCAGATAGCAGCATGTGCTATGCAAATTCTTTTTTAAAAAGCATGACATCATGAGTTAGTGGGTGGCTCCCAGTCCCAGGGGAAATCACATTTTAACTTGAGTGACAACTAACCCAGTCACGGTCCCCCATCACCATCACTGTCAACAACGCAGACAGATCCTTTTTCAAACCTCCGGGGACTGACAGTGAGAGGGGCGCCGATTGCCAAGCCCCTCCTCTCGGAGTGATGGGTGATTCGTATCCATTCGCCCTCTTGAGAAAGTGCTCATGAGCACGGTGCACGGCTTCGCCGTGAGAACGCCAGCCGGTCTTCCTGGCAGGGCCAAGCACGCTGCCGGGTCCTGTGTCCTGCCTCGCCTTTGGCCGACACAGTGAGTCTGGGACAAGGACTGCGGAGCAGCATTGAGTCGCAGCTGCAGTACGGGCCACCTTGTCCTTCTCTGGAATCCAACTGTTTCTACAGCAGTGAATGGTGTGTTTGGAAATTGAATGGCACGACAGGATGTAATTGTTTGCTGCCACAGTCGATCATGAGCACCATATGGCATGTTTGCAACTCGGGTCTGGATCCATTCAGAAAAAAAGCGTTAAGTCACTGCAGTGGCAGGGTGATGATACCCCAAGGCCTGACTCCATCCTCGTCAGACTCAAACTTCCATGGGGTGGCTCCTTGAAAGCGACTCAAGCGGGGTCTCTGGTGTAGCAACTCTGCATATGCAAATCATGTTATTTTCCATTCACTCCACCTGCTGAACAAGGGCCCCGTTGTGACAACAGGGTTGAGCTGTGAGTCAGTGCGACGGCTACGCCGGGAGGTCTGCTCAACCTGAGAGCCTTCCAAAGCTCATCCAAGTCTGGCGTCTCCTCTAAGAAAGTGCACACAAACCAATTTACTTTCCATGGATATTTTAAGCACAAAATGTGGGCCAAGGTGAGTCAGAAGGACCAGTTCAGTCCAAGAGAGAAAAAAGTCCAACTGGGTTCCAAAGAAATCAGCATCTCCATGTCTTCTTCGCTCATTCTACTCAAAACTCAGTTGTCTCATTCACACGGCACCCCCAATTTCATGGACATGGTCCGTCTGGCTTCCTGAACTACGGCCGCACGGTCTGCCTACTGATTCTCCTCTGAAAATAGTATTAGAAAGAGTATTGGTCTATCTAGGCTTTCCGGACACTGAGTCAGTGGTTCTTCAGCGTTTGCAAGCACGGGGATCTCCCGGAGGGCTCACGGAATGCTGAGTCTTGGGCTCTGGGGGTGAGGGCCAGGAATTTATATTTCTGCCAAGTTTCCAGATAATTCCTACTTACTGGTCCAGGGACCACATGTTGAGAACCCACTGTCCTATGTTACTTATCACCAACTGTTCTGGGAATGAAGTTTCCCACTGTGGTAAGACGAGCCCAAACTTGGCCAAAAATTGGGTTGAAGTCTGGAATCTGCCACTAATAATTATACAACTCTAGCCTAGTTATTTAACTTCCTTCACTCCTTAGTATCTTGTCAGTGAAAGTGAGAGAGGAAACAGTTCCTGTTTTGCGACTAATTCCAGGAACGTACATGATTCCAAGTGGGACTCCATAAATGTTTGTGATATTTATAACCAGCCTATAACCATCGAAATATTGTCTTTACCAAGAGCTTCTGAACAAACCTAAACATCTGATATTGGACCGTGCTTCTGACTTGAGGGAAGAAGCTTTTAAAAGTTTTCAGGCAACAACAACAAAAAGTAATCCACACATCAAATCAAATCAATCAGTCTACTTAGAGATTATATTTAATCACCGGGCTCCAGTTGGTACGCAGCAAACCCAATGAACAGGCATGAATAAAACTCTACTCTCGGCCTGGAACGACCGTAGGTACAGAAGAAAACTCTGGATGCTCCAGGGTCCCTAGGACTAAAGCCCCAATCTCCCTCCCTGGGGAGTTTACTTCCTCCAAAGGAGGTTCTCTCTTTGGATCTGGTAATATTTTGCCTGGCGCCTAAAGGAGTCAGGGTGGGGGGAGGCCCACATTTTTGTGACATTTATTACCCATTTTTAAGACATCTAATAAACTGTATCCTTTTTTTCTTAGTATGGACATTTTTTTATTATGTTCGAGAAACACAGAAGAAAAAAAAGGTAAATTTGAAATAAGCCCTATAGCCATCACCCAGAAAAAAACAAAGATAACTTTTAACATGTTAATATACTTCCTTCCCATCTTTTTTTAAAGATGTGCATATACAACATGTATTTAACACAAACTGCATGATAGTCTATACACTGTATGTCATCTTCCTTTTGTCACTGAACATATCCTGGACATATCTCAACATCCCTGAATCCTGCCCTCTCCTCCCCCATCATTTTCATGTCTGTGTCCTAGGCTTTGGCTGCACCGTATTCTTCTCATTCATTTCCTTAATTATTTATAATTTACCAAGTGAGATAACGGAACTAAATCCTTACTCAATCTCCTTCCTCACATTTTTTTCCTGGCTAAACACAACTTTTTTTCTGGGACCAACTCTATCAACCATTATTCTAATAATCGGCTTTTTAAAGATGTTTAATTTCTGTGTCAAATTTGATTTTAGGCTGACTCAAAAGTTACTTTGAAATGTTACTACACCTGAGAAGGGAGGAGTTGGTCATTTCATTTTTATTTTAAACAAAGCGGTCTTACTTCACATCACTGTGCATCCACGCAACAGGTTGCTTTGCCGACATTAGAAAGAAAAAGGTAGGTCTTTGTGAGAGGATATAAAACAATTCTAAAATCAAGGGGCTGCAATCACTGATCGACAGGTGAGCATCCCACTGGATGGGTTTAAGTGCCACCTTCCCCCACTCTGCTGACTCTCGAGTACGTCTCTGTAACTCCAATCTCTCCCCCAAACCTCAGATGTGTGTGCATAACCCCCTGCCCCCCGCCAAGATGCCCAGCAGACAGCTCTCGTTTCACGCGTGCAAACCTGAACTGTCACTTCTCACCCTCCACTCTCCCCAACCTCTTCTCCTTCTGGGCAAACGGCTCTGCCATTCCATTTGAAGAAGAAAAGAAAACATTTTGAGACCACCCTAAGAAAAGAACTCTCTCTTCAGCAAACCCTGTGCTCCAACCTTCAAAAGGTACCTAAAGTCTAGCGGTTCTCACCACCTCCCCCACCGCCACCCTGGTCCACGTTACTCTTGCTCACCTAGACACTGGATGACTGAGTAGCACCCTGACTTGTCTTCTTACCTGTCCCCTGGCCCCCCACCCCCATCTTCCTGAAGCAGCTGCCCCTGTGGCCATTTCAAAAGCAAAGCCAGCATCTCATCTTTTCTCACACACTGGTTTTACGGGTCCCCCCTCTCAGCCCCAACCCCGCAGTCTCCTCCAAAGGACACCTGCTGCGACAGGAAGGGCAAACGCTTCAACGTAATTTCAAATGTCTAGCCAGAGAGAAGTACTCCAAATTGCTCACAGAAGAGTAAATATATTTTGAACTGTATCTTAAAATATTGGGTTTATTTCCACAAAATCCAGACCAAATGTCTCCCCTACAAGAGAACAGCATAGACAATACCTTCTAGAAAGAAAGAAAAAAAGACAAAATGAAGCATGTGTTCGCGGACTCTGTGATCTATTTCTGCAATCTGACAAATAAATCTATACTTGAGAAGCGTATCAAACACCCTTGGAAAGTTCTAGCAAACGTATCTCATCTGGCTTGGTGCTGAGAGTAATTTATGGCGAAAACGGTGCTCACCGCATGCTTTGGGGTTCTTTCTGCTTAATGAAGCAGGCTCGTTTAATCAATACCAACTGCTTAAAATGCTAATGGCTGCGCTACGTCGCAGGAACCAATCCCTGCAGCACAGACCCAGCGACGTCACTGAATGAGCACCGGAATCGTTACGGGGCAACCGTGCTGTTGGCGAGAAGAGGTAAGTCGGTCTCAGGTGTACAGAGGCCGGCTCAGCAACTCTGTGTCCGCTCTCCTCCCCCTGCCAGGCAGGCGCTCTCCCCTGGAGTTAACACCGGGTTCCTGCTCTCCCAGGAAACCCTGTAAACGTACCTGCGGATACACGTGGGAAGACCACCTAGGGTTCAGTGTAATAGATGATTACGGGATTCTGTCCTCCACACAATGGCGTGTTCACTGAGTGATGGTGTGACTCCTGCTGTGACTTTTTCTACGCGTGCGGGTTAGCGAGGTATGCAGCCCCACACCATGCCCTCTCTTGCTCCTGTCCCATTTGCTCTGGGGACCAAGGAGCCAGATGCTCAGCGTCACTGTAGAGCCATGGTCTTCCAAGGGTGGTCCCTGCCCCAGTGACATCAGGCTCGAGGATGGACCTGCTGGAAATGCAAATTCCAATGCCCCACCCCAGGCTTCTGGGATGCTGGAGGTGGAGCCCAGCGACCTGTGACTTCGATCGAAGGTAGAGAGCCAAGGTCCCTTCGTGTCCCTGTCCCGTTTTCTTGCCCTGTCACCCCACCCATGCCCTTCTTGCCCCGTGTCCTACTGCCATAGCCCCCCAGGCACACCTCTTCCTTTCAGTTCCCACGGAGCACAAGTCCTGACTCTTCACTTACTAATCCTGAGCCACCGAGCCTCAGTTTCCCCCTCTACGAAATGGGCCTGATCATACTGTCAATAAAATGCAAAGTATTCCAGTATTTTGGAAGGCAACGTAGCAACAAGTATTTAAATTTTTAAAAATTACTTACACTCTTTGATTCGGCAATTCTACTGCTGCGTGTAGAAAATCCAGTTAAATAAAGTTTTTAGAACCTCAGTTAAACAAAGTTCAGGAAGTCAGTTAAAAAAACAATATATAAAGATATGTGTACATGCTGATTGCAGTATTGTTTATTAGTGGCAAGAAAAATCTGGTGTTCCTATAGATAGGGTTAATAAATTAATATTCCATCTAGACCCTGAAATATCACGCAGCCGCTCGAAAGAATGAACAGCACTGCGGGTGGCAAACCTACCCGCCAAGGGTCAGGCAGGAAACAGCTCCGCGGGCCACACAGTCCCTGTGGCCAACTAATAACCCTTGGTTTTGATGTGAAATGGCCATATAACAATATATAACCAAACGAGCGTGTCTGTGTCCCGGGAAAACCTTACTTAGAAAAACAGGTGCAGGCCCAATGTTGCCTAGAGTCTGTAGTTTACTGACCCTTGGATCAGACCTACACGCCACACGACTTTTAACTATTTCCATGGGATATTTACCATTGAGTGAGAAAACCAGGGGCATAAGTCTTGAAAGTGTATAATATGATCAGACTTTTGTAAAACCAAAAACAACCCTCAAATACACATCTTGGGTGTGTGTCTGTCTACGTGTTAGATTTCTCTACAGGATTATATGGATACAGAGGAAAATGTGGGAAGCTAAGTATAAACTTGATAAGATTTAGGAGTTGCTGAAGGGGGAAAAAGAGGATCAAGACATGCATGCAAACAAATAATGAGAAGAAAAAATACAGTACGAATCACCGTCAGCGTGGTCATATTTTTGCAGTCAGTTAAATTTTACATACATGTGTTTATGCTTAAGGAAAAAAAAAAGGATTCAAAAACCGATCCCTACCTCCAAGGACAGCTGTGAAAATTAAACGAAATAAAGCGTGCAGACTCTCAGCACAGGGCCAGATGGAGCGGCTCATTCCAAGTTTAATTATCCCTCAGTTAGACGGAGCCTCCTAACGCAGTTTTCCGCTCACAGGCTCCCTAACGCCCTGCCTTCCCCCACCCCCTTCAATGAAGTCTGCACTCGGGGTTCTTCGGCGCATTTATTCACTCATTCCATCCATTTCTGCACTCTGGGCATCATCTGTAAGCCATGTGCTCTGCTGGGGCTGGAAGCTTAGAAATGAATCAAACGCAGCTTCCCCGCACCCCAGGCTTCCACAGGGAATGGCTGGAGCGCTGGTTCAAAGCCCAGCGTTGGTCCCAGTGCCTTCTGCCTCCACAAGGCTGTTCCCGCCTCGACAAAAGGGCAGACCTTCTGCCAGGCAGAGGGGGAGAAGAGTCATTGGACGTGCTCACAGGCCTAGTGCCCGGTAGGATTCCTCGCACATAGTAGGCACTTTATAAAAGGTGGCTGAATGGCTCACGGATGGATGAATTGACTGAACGAATGAATCATTAAGTCAATGATAACGACAGCTCGGGTTGATTTGTATTTAGTAGGCTGGGCACTATGTCAAGAAATGGCTCGTTTCACCCCAGCTCGTGACACAGCATGTGCTGACACAGCCCCCTGTACAGAGGGGAGGTGGATACTAAGGGTGGTGAAGAGATTTGCCCAAGGCCTCTGGGCTGGTAGAGGTGCCCAGCCAGGGTTTCAGGCCTGGTTGCTGACTCCACGACTTCAAGTTCATGTCGCAATCCCTGTGTTTCTCATAGAATGCCATGAAGGTGTTATGAAGACCTTAAAGGATGGGCTTGTGTCCCGTCCATCATGATAAACATTTTAGTTTCTTTCCAAAGCTTAGAGAAATGGCAACGGGCCCACTGCCTAGGATGCAAGAAGACTGGAACCCCCTTACCCCAGGCACCTTGAGGGACAGAATCGACCAGGGAGGTGGCCAGGCTTCCGGACCCCCACGGCTGCAGGGCCTTCTCTCGAGTGGAAATGAACTACCTGCCCAATGTGGTCTCCCCTGCTTCCCCCCGACGCCCGTTCTCACGGGCACCTGATCCTGGCTCCAGTGCTGACACACATTTGGCATGAAACACCCAGCGAGCTGTCTGCTTTCTCCAACTCCTCTCCCCTGTCTGACATTTGCTGGAAAAGCGATGGGTATTGCTATCATCAACACGTTACCGAGAAATCACAGAATGTTACTGAACTGTCAAGGAAAGGGGGTGAGCGGAGGCTGACTTCTTGAACTTCGGGGAGAGAGAAGGGAAGGGGAGTAGGAGAAAGGGTTGCTTCCCACCAGGGAAAAACTGCAACAGAGACAGTAGCTGCGAGCTCTGGCTGACACAATGCCCCCACTGTGGCCGGGGCTCCGGTAAAGCAGGCTGCTCGTGAAATCAGCCATTTGGGGCCGCGTTTCCGAGTGCAGTGTTTTGCTGAGTACCAGATGCACTCAAACGGTTATTTTCATGGGGAATGAAAGTGATTTGCATGTATTTATTCAGAACCATCTGAATTCCCAGTCACACACATTAAACAAAATCATTGCTCCCTTTGCTTCTGGTAACTCTGATGCCTCCTTGCTAAGGAAACCCTCTGGCCACCTGCACACTGGGATTCCTGTCCTCAGGGACTGCTTCCCGTGCCTCATGAGGCCGACTTTCCCCGAACGGGGACCTTGGCTGGGCGTTGGAAGGGAAAGGCAATGGGTATTCTGACTCTATTTTTCTTTTTCACTATGCTCACAAAACTATCTAACCAATCCCTAGTTTGTTCACTCAACAAGCCTTTAGAAACGGATGCTTGGCCTTTGGCAAACTCCTGGGAGAAAAAGTGAATCACATGGCTTGGAAGACGGGAGGCTGGTTAAGTAAGCACATTTGTATCTACTGCTTAAAAACCAGGCCAAGTGCCGCTGGCCTGTTTCTCTATGGCCCAGAACAAAGAATGGTTTTTACATTTTTAAAGTTAAAAAAAAAAAAAAAAAAGAGGAGAGGAGAGGAGGAAGGGAAGGAGAAGCAGCAGTAACCATATATGGCCCGTAAAGCCTAAAAGAGGTACCATCTGGCCCTTTTCAGAAAAGATGTGCCAACCCTTGGTGGAGATGGATAAATCACTTATTTCCTGACTCCTCGAAATAGACTGAAAATGGCATGGAGCTGACTCCACGCATTTCTCAGTCCTCGTCACCTCCATTCCCGGCTCCATCCTCTCTGCCACGACTGACAACGAGAAAACCGCCATGCTCACCATCGCCCATCTGGTCAACCAGACATTCCCCTGGTCAACCAGACGCTCCCTGCTCTCACGTGAACAGCTTCAGTTCACGTCATGACTGGCTGTCTTGTCACCATCAGGCTTTTCGGTTTACTTCCTTAAACACTGCCATTAGATTTAGAGTTTCTAAACAAAGCTACAACCTGTTAGAAACACTCAGTGTGTTTCCAGATCCTATAGAGGCATGGTTCTGGGAAGAGACTGTACAACGTAGGGCAGCATTTCATAATCAGGTGAAAGGACTGTTAAAACCCCACATTGCACATTGCAAGTTATTATGTTGTTATAAGGGGCTGAAAGGGGCATGCTCAGAAAATAACATTTTTCCCTAATAGGCAGGAAAAGTCACAACAAATATAAGAAGCCCAAGCTGTATCTGTATCGCTCCTGTCTGAATAAACAGTTCCATCTGTCTTCAATGTCTGTTACTAAATGTAGGTTAATTCCACTTAGCCTCTTTCAATTTCTCATGAATTCAGGAGGAGTGCTTGGTGACTTAATTCGATTAATTTAATTTTAGCCAAGTAAGTAGAGCATGGTGGCCACCATGTGGACGGCGGGTCTGGGTTTAAATCTCGGTTCCCTCACTTGTAGATGGGTGTCTGCACTTCAAACTCCTTAGCTATAAACATGGGACGGTAGTGCTCACACCAATAGTGTCATGTTGATGCTTAGAGGTTAATACACATCTAGTGTTTAGAAGTGTGTCTGGCACATAGTAAGCACTTGATAAATATGAGATGCATTATCATCACCATCAGTAGCAACATGTAGCTTCCTCTTACCCATCCAAAAACTCGGTTGAACCATATCTTCTCCAATAAGGTGATTTTGTCTCTCACGAAGATCCCATTTCTAGCACCTGAAAGTTGACTGACTAAGCTTTTAGGCTCCGTAACATTTTTTTTTAATCATCCTCTCTTATCATGCATTTTTTCCTGCCTGTGTAAAACCTCCATCTCCCCCATCGGTGGTATCAGTTCAGTTTGCCACGTGCCGGAAGTTCAAGTTCTGTCTCCGTTCCTATAAATATAATTATGTGGCCATGATTTTTTTTTAAAAATTAAATGGAAGAAAAAGACATACAGTGAAATATAAAAGAGGCTTCCCAGCCCCTCCTGCCATCATCCTGCCCCGCAGAGGTAACCACGGGACCACCTCCGCATCCGCCAGAAGCTGTGTTTGCAGAGCCCGCGTGAGCACGCCCACTCTGCCTGCTCCTGACTCTTGCTCCCTCATGTCCTTCACACACCTCTGCCATTACAAGTGTGACTCTTCATGCTCTTTAACTGCCTTGTATAATTCCTGTGGCAGCATGTGCCATGATTTATCTAATTATTCCCTGCTGAGGGACACGGCAGCTGCTTTAGTTATGTCTGTTATGACAAACAAGCCCCTCAAGGGTGAGAACGTCTTCGTCTTCAGAGTCATTTCGCAGCACCTCGTGGGTGGCAGGGCTCGGCCCATATTTGTTGGATGGCAGAATGTAAGAACAAAGGCATGACGCCCTCTGTGAACACTTGTGTCCTCATCATCTTCTCTTCTGCTAGCGTATTTCCAGAGTAAATTCCCAGAAGCACTATTGCTGGGTAAAGAGATGTATAAATTTAATTTTGATAAGTAAGGACAAGTTGCCCTCCAAAGAGATGGTACAAATTGAATTTACAGGACTATATTGTTGCATGATTTAAGGGGTATAAATCAGGACTCCTTATCTAAATTTTAAGCTCCTTTTAAAGATGCAAAAGGATTTTTTATACTTTATTTTGTGTTCTCCATAAGACCTACCACATTGCAAGTGGTAGATAAGTGTTTGTTAAAAGGGTTTTGGATAATTAATATACCAGGATATTAAAAAGGGCTTAATTCAAGAAAAGGAAAAAGCTGATAATTGCTTTAAGCAATATACGAAGAAAAGAAGAAGAGGAAAGAGAAGGAGAAGAAAGTAAGAAAAAGATCCCAATGAACCAGAGCCCATAAACAGGTTAACAAATTTTTCTGTGCGAGGAGGAGAGGGAGTGTGTGCGTGTGTGTGCGTGTGTATGTGTGTGTGGTGTACCCCGCATGCAAGGGGCTATTTCAGTGTCTGAACAGTAATGAAACTGATGCTCCGATTTCTTTGATGCCCTCTAGATTTAAAAAATTGTGTAGCACATTGCTTTTTAAATGAGACTGGCTATAAATTACTTTGATTTCCAGAATTGTGGAAGACTTCCACTTGACTTCTACAAATTCATTAGCAAATCTGATTTGCAAAACCAAGTTTGGAAGAAAATCTGTCAGCTAAAGCAACCGACAAAAAGGAGGCGACCGAGTGATAACAGTGAAAAGCTGTTCAGATTTCGCCCTCAAACCTGTGGGTAGCCAGAGGTCGGGGGGTTGTCATCATGGGGCCAACATGTCCCCCACGGGGGACCTCCCTTCCCACAGTCCCGGAGAGAGCCTACAAAATGGCAATCCTTCTCCACCGTGTCACTCTCGCCTTAAAGAAATTCTTAAAATGACAGGCCCATCATGGAATGAGGACCATCCCACACGCCGCCACTCCTTGTTCCAAAATTAGACTTCGTCATAGACACTGATCTCCAAGGTGGCAAAAATAGTGGCTGCCTGGGGGAGCCCAGAGCCCCCCCTGTCTCCGGGCAGCTCCCCCAGAAAGGCTGCTGGCAGCTGGCCTACCTCATTCAACCGGGAGGCCTCCCCTAGTCCAGGCCCCGCCCCGCCCTCACCTAGCACCCCTTCAGAGCGAATAATAATAACACACTGAGTTCCAGAAGCAAGAAGGTAGGGGAGAATCACGAGATTGCTTTCTGGTGCCAAAACTACCCAAAGAAATGGGATTTCCTGGAGCAGTGATTTTTTTAGATATACTCTAAGTTGATATTTCTGAAAGGTTTTCAGGGTAATTTGGAAGCACTGAGACAGCTCTCGGTGGGGTTACAACTCTTCCAGGAGCCGAGGCACTGGGGCCACAGGGAGAGGTTTAGGAACCAGAGACAATGACCCTGCAGGCCTGGCTCCAACTGTCATGAGCTGTACAGCTGCAGGCAAGTGACTTGGTCACTCCGAGCGTGTTTCCTCATCTATATGACAGGGATAGTGATTCCTTCCAGGTCAAGAGTCACGAATAATATTTTTTTGAATTGTAAGTCCTGGGGGAGCATGGGCCTCACCTGTCAATCACCAAGCTATCCCACAGCACAAAACAGAGCATCTTACGTCCTCGATGAACAGTTTTGAATGAACAAATGAATGAGAATAAGTGAATGAGTCCACCTCACAGAGATATTGTGGGATCAGAGAAAAAGCAAGGGACGTGTCTGGCATACTGTAGGAGGTTGACGGATCGCAGAGGCTATTATTACTAAAGAGCCTGGCATACAGCAGATGTTCAATAAATAAATGATATTATTAGCAAAACACCATAAAGAAGGAAAAGCATCCAAAAGAGAGCAAAGCACAAAATCAGTATGATTCCAGGAGTTTGCATGGTGTGACGACAGACAGTGAGGTGGCCCCATGATCTTCTTGTCCCGGTATTCACGCCCTCTGGGTCCCCTTCTCTGACTGTGACTTACTTTTAATCAACAGACTATGACAGGGCGACATCCAAAGCCTAAGACCCAGCGACTGTTGACATGGGCTGTGGGCTCCATGTAAGAGATCTCTTGATTTTCTTTTTTCCCAGAGAAGCCAAGGATTTGGGTCTGTGCATAACACCTCGCAGTCTGTGACGGTCACGGGCTCCAGGGATTAGGATGTGGACATTGTGGAGGCGCCATTATTCAGCCGACCACAATAATAACACTTGCTGTTATTTTATCCAATCTGCGAGCCTCCTCTTTAGGGCCCCTGGGACACAAGGTCACAAGCCTGATCCCAACCAATTCACTCAAGGGTGTAACTTCAAACTGGTGTGGGTCCCACAGTAAAGGGTTCTGTCTACAGATGAAGTGGGTTAGGGCTTCCTAGTAGTGAGGCTGAGCCTAGAGGTTCACACTTCACCGTCCTTCTCCATTTATGACCTTGACTGGCTAGAGAGGGAAGCCAACAGTGGCCTAAAGGCAACTCCTAGTTGAGAACACAGCCAGATCTGTGTGGATCCATTTCCAATGACCAGAAATGTCAAAACCGTAACCCAGGGAGGGTGGCCAGTCATGTTGTTGTCATTTGCTTCATTTTAGCACGATCTCTCTTTTAAAGCACTCAGAAATTGATTCAAGTACGTTGCTTTGAAGCATTTCACAACCCCCCGTTTAACTTCCTTGAGATTCAGGTCCATTTGGAGGCTAACTCGTTTCCCTCTAAAATGGGATGCTGTTACTTTAAAATGGCATTCATTTTATAGAGCTCATTTAGCATACAGCAAATTAAGAGCAAACAACGTTATTTTCCAGTTAAATTTGCAAGGGGATGATCTGAACAAATTACTCATAATTCTGATTAATTTTTAGCAGAAGTAATGAGAAGGTTGGAAATGGAAAACATGTGCGTGCAGAACCTGCTTTTCAAGCACAGAACAATTTATGCTAATTGATGGCTATACAAATAAGGAACCTTGGAAAAAATCTCCTCAAATATCTGAAGGCATCTAATGGATAGCTACACAACTTCAATGCAATTACATGTTGCCCCATTAATTCAAAGTGACTTGAAGTCAACTTTACATCTAGCTAGCTAATATCTACCCATCCATCCATCCATCTATCCGTTCAGCCAGCCAGCTATCTGTCCATCCACCCATTTATCTATCGCTCCTGCCACATCCAGAATTGGTAAGCATATGGCGAAATGAATACCAAGTCTGCATTAGTTCAAAAAGAAGCTTTTTAAACAACTGGGAGGGGGGATAAAAAAATACTTCACTAATTGTGAACATTGCATGAAGTTTGAATAAAAGTTTTTTTGGGACGTGGCCACAGTCATTTGATGACATCTTACATATGGCTGCTTTGCCTGAGGAGTTGCAAGAGACCACCTTCGCCCAAGAAACCTACAGCATTTCCTCTCCGGCCCTTTGCAGAAAGTTTTGCTGGATTCCTGCTCTACCTCCTCAGGGCAATGCACGCCCAGGTCCCTGGGGAATAACCTAGGGCTGCTTTGGCACAGGTCACATTAATAACGGCAGGCTTTCCCCCTCTTTAAATCCAACCGCCCCACGTTTCCATCATCAACTTTCAAACTACGCTAAGCTGAGCACGCCAACACAGTCCCTTTTGGATTTGCAGATTTCCTTCCCGATGGGCAGCTCTCTGCGTGTGTTTGCAGCCGCAGTGGATGATTTGCATTGTTTAACTGTTCTGCATTCCATTACGATTTCGCGAATTTATTCTTGTTCAGGAAGAAAGTCAGAAATCATCATTCTCTGTACGATTCACCGTTCCTAGCACAATGCAAAGGACAGGGTAGGTGGTCTGAGAGAACGCTTGTGGATGTTCACATGTGTCTGTTTGTGGCATCTTGACACATGGAAGACTATGAAGGTTTATAAACTGGCATGTAAAATGCATGTCTGTGGGCAAGATGGAGTCTGCAGAGGACATGTTTACTTTGGCCCACGAGTTGTGCCGGTTTTGCGGTTGGCTTTAGCCAGAGTTCATGTCCAACAGTTACAGACTGGGCGATTACCATACGCAGACTCAAATTCTCGGCTTCTCTAGGGAAAAAAAATCAGGAGATGTCTTACATGGAGCCCACAGTCTCACGTCAACAGTTGCTGGGTCTTGGGCCTTTGACATTTCACGCCGGTGTCCCCTCAGTCCTCTTCTCTCACTTATATGTTTCCTCTGACCCCCGTTGACAGCGGAAATCACAACTTCTGATACAGCTATAAATATGTATCTACAGGTAGGTAACATGCATCGTTGTTTGTGTCTACAGAGGTCCATATGCACCCAAATCGATTTTAATGTACACATTCCCTGTAACGGACTCAGTGATAGCATCTCCCCTAAATTCATACATTGAAATCTTCACCTCAAAGCAGAGGGTATTAGAAGGCGGGGCCCTTGGGGCGTGACTAGATCCTGAGGGCACAGTGCCCTTATAAAGAGACCCCAAAGAGATCCCTCATCCCTTCTGTCATGTGAGACAGAGAAAAGAGAGCCAGGAAGTGATCACCCCTGACACAGGGCACCTTCATCTTGGACGCCCCAGCCTCCCCGTGAGAAATAAGTTTCTGTGGTGCATATGCTATCTAGTCTATGGTATTGCTTATAGGGGGCCAAAAGGATTAAGGCGCACACCTACAATAACTGACACACAAAGCAAATAAGGAGGTTACTGTGTTAGCAACTGGCTCCTTCGCACCATCCAGGACGGCATTTAATCCGAGTAATCCGCGGTGCAGGCCAAGAGCGAAGCACCTGCTCAGATCACGCCGGCTGGAGTCCGCCGCTGACAGTGGCGCCCACCCGTCCCCAGGAGGAAATGCCGCACGTACCATGGAATTTTTCACGCTCTGCAGCAAGCGCTCGTGCTGCTCGGCTATGGCCAGGGCAGCAGAGTGGACTTTCTGGTAGATGGCCTCCCCATCTCGCGTCTGAAAGATAAACAGCCCTTCGCCAGTCTCACACATCCTGTGAAAGCAAAGACAAAGAGCTTCTGAGAGTGTGGCCCTTTGAAGTTCCATGCAACAAGGACCTAGGACACCCCCCAACCCACCCCCCAACCCCTGCGGGGAAAGGAGGCCCATTTCTTTTGTAGGAGATGAGGATGCGCATGCACAGTTGCTAAACAAAGTGAAGGAGAGTCCAATTTCCAATGAGTGGCCATTAATATGGGCTGTGAAGCCATCGCTGTAGGCTAACGCAGTGCTGAATGTTTTTTTTTCCTGGTGGTCAAGAAGCAAAGTAGAACGTTAATTTTTTTTTTAAAAGGCCACTTCTTGATTTTTAGCATAATCCCCTCAGTTCACTTTTCCACTCTGGAAGAGGGTACCCATGTGACTGCTTTCTTTCCCCTTAAGTCTGGGAATCAGAGACCCGTCAGCACCTACGTCACTCAGCTCAGAGGGGAAACAAAGGATTCAAGGACCCTTGGACTCTGTTCTAGCTTTCCTTACAGGCAATGCTTGAAGGATTCTTTCATTTATACAGTCACAGATTGAATGACGCCCCAGTTTCCACTCAACGTGATGAAGCAAATGCAGGTAAGAATTTTTTTAATGACCATGACGGTGCTGAATTAATGTTTGGAACGTAAGAGAAGTTCCCCGAGGGAAGACCTATGGGCTTGATCATTAAAGTTACGGATTAAGAGGAAGATCACCCCCAACTCGGACTGTTAAACCGGAACTGAATTCCATCCGTAGGAGTGGACTGGCACACACAATTAGGCAAAAAGCAAATACTCGTGTTTTAATTGCTAAATACATTTTAGTGTGTATGTATATACATACATGCTACATACTTACCCAATATATTTCATTACTCTAAAGAGTTTTAAAGAACATGGGCAAAATTATATGTGAGGATATTTTTAAGGTTCTGGTTTTGATATATTCACATATCAACAGTACACGAAGAGGTTGCTTTTCTTTATTTTAAAGGACCTAATTATGCTAGGACACAATGCCACTGCTACTATCTCGGCATCTCTGAAAGGCTGAAGGTTGGCTTCGGTGTCTGAGTTTTGCTCACATCTGAGGAACTGCTTAAGCACAACATGGGAACCAAGCAAATTTCTGACCCAAACCGCTGTTAATTATTTTATCTAGCCCAGTCTATGCAATTAATGCAGTAAAAATAGAAAGATTCCTCCCTATCTAATTTCCCACCGTTGGCCCAATGCCACGGCCATATGGCAGCTCTCAGCCCATACAGAGCACCGGGTAGTAACTGGTCAAAACCTGCCTAGCTTAAATTTCACTAATACGGGCTATGGGAGAAGAAGAAAAAGAAAAAAAAACAAAACAAAACAGATGGCTCTTTCAGTAAGTTAATATAAAGAACTACCTCATGAGGCCATTCCAACCCAATGAAGAACGAAAAACTGAGAACTAATGCCTTTCACTCAAGTCCTCTTCCTTGCCTGAAGACTTCCTCCAATACTTCAACGCTCACTGCTATCTCCTCCTCACTGATGCCACCGTACAAACTGGACACCTAATTCTGCAAGGGTTGATGTCAATTGCGAAGAGGAGGAAGTTGTCTCGATCGATTCTTTAAGAGGAAGAGGTGGCCCCCTGTTGTGCCTACGGCCAAGGTTATCACTTACTTACTTATATGCCAGCCTTGGTTCTAGAAAGGACGAAAATACCTGTTGCCCAGAAACAGTGGCAGATGGTGGCTTAATATCAAACCTTGCAACGGTACTTCTCAAACTTGACAATCCAGGGGCTCCTAAAGTGTTTGCAACTGCAATCCACAGGCATAACTATAGTTTAGATTATGAGCCAGTATATTTATCTAGCTACTCGTCTATGATCAACTTATAACATGCTGATGTTTTCTATTCTATTTTATTTTTCACGCTGGTGGTATAATGCTTCATCTGTTTTTTGACCTGCGAGGCGGCAAGACCTACTTTTTGACAATCACTCTTTTATCCAATGTCTGCCTTGGATAAGCACAATCAATCTACAATCTTCCTTTAAAGACATTTGAGTTGCTAAATAATTACTGTGATCAAAAACAAATGAAACCAAAACCATTGTAGCACCAAGTAGTCCTGCTTTAAAATACGCCGACTGTATACGCGCCCCCACCTCCACCTGAGAATCAGGAAGACACACACGCTCGCAAACATACACAAACACACACGCAATACAGCCACTTGCCACTTACAGAAAGGACCGGGGGTCACAGTCTCAAGTCTAGCCAGGGTTTAGACAAAGGTGAATGCATGAAGTGGCTCAGACACACTACAACAGAGAGCAGATGGGGCATGGTTACTGGACAGTAACCGCCCGTCAGCCCTAGTCAGCTATTCACATGGGGACACAGGAGCCCCCAATGTGGCCACAGCTTCTGGTTATTTAAGAGAAGCCAGAAAACCTGATTTTTATGTGAAACCACCTGAATTTTTAATGTTGGCAACTTACTCCATTTTTTCTTAAGCTATGGGGGCCAAAATGCCCCTGTCAACTTGACCCGGCCAGAAGGCCACTCGTTTGCACTGAACAGGCCCTGAACAAGTAGGCCTTTCGGCCACGCTGGTCAAAGGCTCATGGCCTTCGGTGGGGCGGCGTGGTCCAGGAAGGTGACAATGAACAAAAAGTGAACCTTAAACACTGTTCCCTAAGTCTCTTCCAACCTCAACCCAGGGGTTCTTCTATTTCATCCATGCCCTCCCAATAGATCTGTGTGCTCTTCCACAGGTCGCTTTAAATCAATTAAAAATGTTACTGCATGCCTTTGTCAAAATAATACAATGGGTGAACTCCCCACGACAAAGAAGAAGAAAGTAGGAAAAAAGAAAGGAGGAAAGGAAGGAAACAGAAGACACACCAAACAGACTAATGGTCTTAACATAACCCAATACAACAACACCTGCGTCTCTTCGCCGGGGAACTCAGCACAGAACGAAGGTGTTCTCACGGGCTCGGCCACAGCGGAATTGCAGATACACATTTTGACTTTTAATGGCCTGGACGCCTTTCTTTCTCTTCACCCACTGACTTTTTCCTCTGATGCTTTTCCAGCATCTAAAGTCGTCCTGAATGTGCCAACACTCTTCCCTTATGGCCTTACTTGACCAGAAACCAAGGACAGAAACCCAGAACAGGTAAAATAATGCGTTCATGCCTGCCTTCTGCCATGTCCTTTCTGAAGCTAAGGGTTCAGATAAAAGAATACCACGGCCACATCGTCGCATTCGGAGTTCTGGATTTCCCAGTCATGACTCTACCTGAATGATATGCCTGCCACTCCAAGCCATGGACTGTGCGATTGGTCCAGAAGAAAACCAAGAGCTTGGAAAATAATGAGGAATTCATTCATTCGTGCCCAGCTGTATCGCAGCAACATGCAAGGAGAGGCGAGACCGGGCCCCACACCGCCTCGCTGGGCTGCCCCTTACTGGCTTTGTGACCCCTCTAAGCCTATATTTCTTTTGGGAGGTAAATATAGTGGCAGTCACTGTCCCCCAGTTTTCCTGAAAGTATTAGATACAATATGTAATATGCACAAAGCAAATCTTCACCTAATGTCCCTTGTCACCATCCCCCTGGAATGTAGACAGAGGTTTTGCTCTGAGTTTCTCGCAGTTTTTCCACCAGTGCCTGGAAGGGGGCGTGGCCTCTACTGGGTGCTCAGCAAACATCCGTAGAACACGTTGTGGAAAAAAAAGGCAGCTGATAGAAAAGGTAGAACTGGGAACCTGACTTGGGCTTCCTTGAGCAAGTCTCATTTAAACTGAGGGCTCATCAAGATGTCCTCAGGAGGGGAATGGTTTGCAAGAGAAGGCTAGAACGTGTCCCACAGAAATAACCACGCCCTGAATGCCTTGAGGTGGGACACTGTCCAGGGACTCCCGGCCAGTGGGGAGAGGGCGGGGCAGGGGCAGCCTTGGGGCCCAGACTGCCGCCAACTGAGCGCGAGTGTTCAGAGGCCGACGGTCTTCACTACTTCGAAGTCACCGCCCGAATGCAACGGTCCCCAAAGGCACAGAAGGCCCAACGGCAGAAACTCTTTCTCTCCTTGCCGACGACATTTCACACCAATGCATTTTATTAGAAAAATACTAATGGGTTGAAATTATTTTAAAAAACCCCAAAAACAAATGATCTCACGCTGGGCAGTATTCATAAGTAAACTTATGAAACCAATAAGCCAGTCAGGTCTGTATCTCCACGTTTCATTGTGAACGTGTGTGAGAGTGCGTACATGTGTGTGCTTAGAGTATTTGGCCCCTGCGAAAAGCAGGGTGAATCTTTACTCAGCATGCAGGTTGAAGACACTCTCCTCTCCACCCCTGCAAAGTGGTGATGAAACCCATGTTGAATTTTACATATGCAATCACATATTATCATCGAAAGAATACAGAGCCTATCAGGCTAACATAAGGCAAATCATGATTAGCAACGGCAACGGCTATAAACAAAGATAAAGAAATGGCTTTTTCCGGTGAAGGGGCTGAGAGGTACAGATTGGTTGTTACAAAACCGTCACGGGGATGTCAAGTACAGCGCAGGGAATATAGCCAATAATACTGTCCTCACTCTGTGTGATGCCAGGTGGGTACTAGACTTATTGGGGGGATCGCTTTGTTAATCATGTGAGTGTCTGACCACTACGCTGTACACCTGAAACTAATACAAAATAATATCGATGTAAGCTGTAACTGAAAAATATTTTTTAAAAGAGGAGGCTTTTTCTTTGTGGTGGTTACAATTTACTTGATTAGACAAGATGTACGTATGTGAGCGGGGTCAAGAACAACATCATGGCGGCACTGGTCAGAGGGGCCATTAAGAAAGGAAAGGTGTAGTTGGGGAGAGAGGTGGGTGTCAGCTTCAGATGAGAAAAAAGAAAATCAGGAAGCCCCCGACCTGAGAGAAACCAATCAGAAAGCCCTTGAAGAGAGGCACCCAAAATCAGGAGCAAGAGACTTCAGAATGTTTACATTTTTTTGTCTGTGAGACCAAGGCGAACAGATGTAGGGGCCCCTCCTCCAGCCGCGGTTACGGCAATGCCTGAGACCCTGTGACCCGAAAACGCACACGGAGAAACACGAGATGAAGTAATTAAGAGGCTCGAACACAGGGAAGCCCGTAGCTCCATCCGGAAGGAAAGTCTGGGGAGGGGTCTGTTAGGAGCCTGTAACACAGAACCGGAGTTTCCCTACATCGGCACGATTAACATCCATGACGTTGATATGGTCAGATCGTCCTGGGTGGGGGGTGGGGAGGCGACGACCGTCCTAGGCATGCTAGGATGTTTAGCAGCATCTCTAGTCCCCGCTCGCTAGATGCCGAAACTCTCTGCAGACGCTGACCAATGACACCCGTCTGTCTTCTCAGTAATACTCTTCCTTTCTGAAGTGGTCCTCTGACCATCGAAAACAAGGGCATCAGGGAGGTGATGACTTAGGCTTAAATGGTAAAGAGGTGACATGCACAAGGCAGCTCCTGGGCTGGGGGAAGTGTTGCTTCCCTACACGCACGCGTGTGACTCAGAGTGTACTCAGGTCGCGGTAAAGAGTCCGCCCTGCTCTGTCCCGACCACTGGCATCACTGCCTGGTTGATCTCAGCTGGAGACGGGGTGGCAGCCTGGCTCCGCTAGTGCCATGTGTGGGTGACAGTTTTGCCGTGGTCAGAACAGGATGAGGATCAAGCAGGGGCTGGCCCAGTGGGAACATCAGTCATTCGACTACAACTTCCATTTGTTTGTCAAATCTTTGTGCTATCTATTTAATACTTATTTAATCAACTAACATTTTTCCCCCTTCAACAAGGGTATTGCAAATGGAATCATCAGATCCGTCTCCTAAGCCACTTTGCACTGACACTAATTAAAAGCAGACATTAAAATGAATGTAATGCAAACAAAATAATGTTATTAAATTGCCTGGGTCCTCCTGTTAAAGATCTGAGCTGGAAGTGTATTCGCTTCCTAGGAACGCAGGTAAATTAGAAAGTGTTAGAAGATGTGTTAAAACATGCCAGCACCCACTGAAATGTTTCTCTACAATTCAATCAAAAGGAGCACAAAAGTAATTGAAAAGAGCACGGTGTCACCTCACCGTGAGAGTCCCATGTATTTAACGCCATGCCTGTCACCTAAAATCATCCCCCATTTGGGTGCAGGTGCGGTTCCTGGGGCCCTGTTCCAGGTGGCGTGGGAGACAGGTGTGAGCAACAGGAAGTCTCCACCACCTCCCTCTTATGCTCGAATCATGACCTTGGGCAAGTTCCTTGGCCTTTTCAAGTTTCAGAGTCCTCGTATTTCAAATGTAGTAAGATCTCCCAAACCTCACAGGGCGATGGGAAACCGTACTTTCTACTTAGCAAAGGATCTGACCCCAATCAGCATTTAACAAGGATCTTTGCTGTTGTCACTGTAACTCTTTAGATGTCAAGGCCAAGGAGGACGGGCGTCCTCAGGGAAAGCTCGCAAAGGAGGCACGGCCGCATCTCTGCCTGGAAGGAAGTGTGGGTGCCCACATCCCAGAACAAAACAGAAGCGGGCGAGATGCGTGAGGGGGGAGTGTGTGTGGCTGGGGAAGGTTCCTGCGTGAGGCTCGTGGCGGGTGTGGGAAATCAGGATCACAGGAACCTGCTCCTTGAGAACAAAAACACTTGTTCAGAACGACGGGTCTCCCTTTAAGACAAGAAGCAGTTTTCATGAAATAAAAACTATGCAAAAAAAAAAAATTTTTTTTTTTGAGTGTTCTGTTCTCTGGCTCCCGGGAAGTATACCACATCTGCTCAGAAATGTTAGCAATACCTTCTACACAGGATATAAAGCTTATTAGCTGAGGGAGCGGGATGAAGACAAACGTCCCAGCGCAGCCTGGGCATTGCCATGCACTGTGGTTTCGTCCTCAATGTCGCCAGGCTTCCTGACTGAGTTTTCCTGAATGGGTACAGAGGCCACCATTATCGCTCTTCAAATATAAATCCAGCCCCTGATATGTGTGGACTTGAAGGCTGGTGGGGAAAAAAGACATCACCCAAAGTCATAGAACATGGCCGTTTATTAATTGTGTCTGTTCTTGATCGCTTAACATGTAAAACGTCCAAGACATGTCGCGCTTCCCTGCCTTTTTGGCTTTCTCAGTTCGGCCTTGACCTAGGGCTACGCGTCCTGTCTGGGAAGCGTCTTTACCCCTCTTCCGGCCACAGCAGTTTGTAAGCAGTGGATTGGAACTGAAGTGCCTCTCACAGTTTCCAGACCCCAACACGGTACCCCCCTTTGCTAGCCCTTGATGGAAGGGAGAGCCAGTTTAGTCAGCGAGGGGAGTGGCTGAAGGGGCCTACAGGTTAACATGTCCACCACCTGGAGTCAGATCACCCTCAGCCCGGGCCGGACCCCCTTCGTCCCTTTTCCCATCGCTTTAACACTTCCTAGGTGGTCATGAACAGCACCCCCCTTGGTTTGCCTGGGGTTCCTGGGCTAGTCACATAGCAACAGCGTGATTTACGGTGGACCCAGAGACCCAGGTCAACCGTGTGGGCCATCAGTAAATCAGTCACGCACGCGTGTGACGGGGCCCCAGTCACAGCTCTGAGCCCTGGACTGGGGAGAGCTTCTCCGGCTGGTGACACCTTGAGAGGACGTCACACAGTGAGGTGAGGAGGGCACCACTGTCCTGACCCCATAGGGAGACAGCAGTGGGAGCTCCACGTCTGCCCCTCCCTGCACCCCACCCTGCGTGCTTCCTCCCCGGCTGTCCTCACCTGTGTCCTGCATCACAATAAACGTGAACCACGAGCTTCACAGCTTTTGGTGAGCTCTGTGAGTCCCTTCAGCAAATTAGTCAACCTTAGAGGGTTGCAGGGACCCCTGGAAGGTCTCGGGAATGGGTCCTCTGAACTTTGTACGTGTCTGCCTCTAGGCGGCCGCAACAGCTAGGCACCTGACCAAGACCAAAAGCCTAAACATCTTTACAATGGGCTTCAGCCCAGCCGTGGCCCGGTTGAAGCATCTCCACCTTTATCCCGTCCCGTTCTCCTCATGGACTCCGCTCCGGGCACACGGCCTCTGGCTGTCGTTTGCATGCTGCGGGTACAGCTGCGGGTACACCTGGCCCTCAGCACCCCAGGTCTCGTGCGGCTCCCTCCCTCACCTCTTCTAGGTCTTTCCTCACACACCTCTGACTCAGCGAAGCCAGCCCTGCTCGTCCTGTTGAAATCTGCCCCCCGCCTTCCGCGCTTCCCATCAAACACAGCTTTACCCCTCGCTGCGGGACTTACACAACTACATCTACTTTCCTTTTTCCAGTGGTTTTTATCGTCTGGATCACCTCTCCTCCAGAGCGCACGTTTCAAAATGACGACGCTTGGATGTCTTAGTCACTGTAACATCCACAGTGCTTGGAACCACACCTGGCTATCAGAATGCACTCTGGGAACATCTGAGGGGAGGAATGACTCGCTTTTGCTAGGTGTTTCTAGAATCCTGAGGCCTGCCACCTATAAAGTGTTCACATGCAGGGGAGAGCCATCAGCTACAACAAGATGGCCATGCCACACAAACGGGTACAGGGACATGACAAGGCGCCCAGCATCTCTGATCACCAGGGGCATCAAAACTGCGACAAGATATCACTTAACCCCTATCAGGACGGCAACTAACAAGAAGGTGGGAGATTACAGAGCCAACAAAGACATGGAGAGGAGGAGACCCTTGTGCACTGTCGGTGGGCCTATCGACTGGGGCAGCCACTGAGGAAAACACACGGAGGTTCCTTAAAAAATTAAAAATGGAGCTACCACATGATCCAGCAATTCCACTTCTGGGTATATACTCAAAGGAAATAGTCCACTGATGGATGAATACATACAGAAAATGCGGCGCACACACACATGTGTGTATGTATATGTATATGTGTATGTGTATGTATATGTGTATGTGTATGTATGTGTATATACCTCACAAGAAGAAGGAAGGAAATTCTGCCATTTCCTTGTCACACACAGATGCCACACACGGATGGAACTTGAGGGCATTGTGGTAAGTGAAGTAACGCAGACACATCAAGACAAATGCTGTGTGATCTCATTGGTACTGTGGAATCTAAAAAAGCTGAACTCACAGAAATGGAGGGTAAGAGGGTGCTTACCAGGGGCTGGGGGTGGGGGGCTACGGGGAGACGTAGATCAAAGGCACAAACTCCCGGCTAGAGGATGAGTGCATTCTTGGGGGTGTAATGGAAAACATGGTCACTGTCGTTTCAAAGGACTGTGTTGTACCCTCGAGAGCTGCTAAGAGGGTAAATCTTGAATGTTCTCACCACATAGAAAAAACATAACGATGTGAGGCGAGGAAGGTGTTAACCTTAGTATAATAATCGTTTTGCAATATGTACATGTATCAAATCACATTGTACATCTTAAACTTAAGCAACATTGTATGTCACTTCTATCTCAAGAAAACTGGAAAAAATACATAAATCAATAATAAACATTTAACTTTTTAAAAGACGGCCACGAGACAGGATGCGTCGCTGGTGTCTAACTTTCCCCAAAAGCCCTGAGCAAGTCGTTCTTTCCCCTAGAGACTGTCCGTGCTATAACCCCAGGAGCTCAGGGCCAGAGGGGACCTAGCTAAGCTTACGGTGACAGTCTTGTCTGTCTGCACACCCCACGCCTGGCAGAGTCCGGCAAAGGGCAGTCACGCAATAATGAGAGGTCTGTTAACGATGGTTGTCAGAGAGGCTATTCTGTGGAGTAGACAGGGAGCTCTTCCTCTTATTTGGTTATAATATATATGTATTACTTTTATAATTAAAAATATCTGGGGGTAAAGGCTATCCAAGAACAAATGGGATACATGGCACAATAGCAGTCTCTGCTTTCTTGAGAAAGAGGCGATTGTGCTTCTGAGCAAGCCCGTGCGTGAGATCAGTTCATTTTCACCCAAATCTAAGTACTTGGTGTAGGAGGGAGAACTGAGCACTTTTCATTTGTTAATTTGCTTCTAATCCCTTAATAAGAATGGGCATATGCTCCATAAAATATTCAGAAATCAGAGATTATTAAGGAGCACAGAATCAAGAAGACAAATAGAGAATATTCAAAAATTTGTATCAGAATAATTGTTCTTTTAGCCGTAAATTCACCAGTCAGAGGCGGAGACAATTTTCTTTTCCAATGAAAAGTTATTTCACCAACCGGACTTGTTTTTAGAGTGATACACACAGGAAACAAATGATTTCTTTTTCCAAGGCTGTTCAGATGCCTTCGCATCCAAAAAAAAAAAAAAAAAAGCTTCTTCACACACTCATGCACTCCATTTAAGGAAGAGCATCTGTCAATGTAATGTTGCTTTTCACATATTCTTGGCACACCTAAAAGTTTCTCTTAAAACAATGTCAAAAGCAGGGGAGAGAAGCTCTCCAGCTGGGAGAGAAAGCACTCACGTGTGGTAATTATTCGGTCCGTCCTGCCAAATGCCACCTGAGCGGCTCCCTCTCCTGCAGGTGCTACGCCCAGGCCCCGAGTATTCGTTTAGATCGGCCAGGAGGTGCAGCGGGGGAGCGGACACGGAGGCGCGCGAGCTCAGCCGCCAGCTGTGGAATTCACAGGGAGGCCTGCTGGACGCCCGCCGCCTCGCTTTGAACAATAAGCATTTCAGAATGGCTCAGTGAGGAATGTTGCCACAATCAGGGTTTCGTGTCACCTGGATCTCCCCGAAAACATGGAAGGCCCTGCCCATCTGATGGGCTTCCCTGAGGTTCCCAGGCTAGGAAGTGGAAAGAAACGAACAAAAGACAAGAAAAACCTCAAAAGAAGCTATCTGTGCCTCAGTCTCCCAAATATACCAACTGGCCTTTATCTCCAGGGGCAATGAATGGCAATTAATCGTGCAATTGCACTTTACTGAAAAGTTTATGTTTCAACTCTCACTTTCTTCAAGGAAAAATAATTGAGATATGGTCAGATTTGCTTATGGGGGTTGCTGGGGGACAGGGGGAGAAATAGTATCTAGAAAGCCCTACTGACCATCATCATGACACTGCTGCCCGGGAGAGATGAATAATCCTATGTGCCCGCACCCAGCAAACTAAAAGAATAGATGATTCCAGAATTAAAGTTAACTAAGAAATTGTATACAGTAGGGTACATCTCACGATGCCTATTCAAATTACCAATATCTTTGCAAGTCTGTTGCTCATTGATGGACACCCTCCCTCATGTCCTGGGGCTTAAATAATAATGATAATGTTCAGACAAGCTCACCCAAATGCTTTTAGGGAGCACTGGTTATGGAAGTCTGCCTTCTCTTCCCTAGCGCTGGAGAAGGTAATTAAGAGCTAGGTTCCTTCGATGGACAGCAACTTGACTTGGGAGGGTGAACACATGATACAATATACAGATGATGTATTATAAAGTTGTACACCTGAAACCTATACAATTTTATTAACCAGTGTCACCCCAATAAATTCGGTTTTTAAAAAAGAACTAAGCCAACTGCCCATACAACAGTAATACTTAGCGCCCTCAGAAATCTATGGGGTTGGTAAGAAGATCTGAGAGTGGCTCCTGAATCCACTGTTTACTAGGTTCATGCCTTTGGACCAAGATGGGAGAGTAATATTACATGATCACCAGGTGGTGTAAACGAGACAGTGCATGTCAAATGCTTAGTACGGTGACTTTCACATAGTAAGGGCTCAATAAATATGAGTGATCGTTTTCAATGGTGGATACGCCTGCTAGAGCAGCGTTTCTTAGTCGAATAATCAGACCTGATAATTCTTTGTTGTGAAGGACTGTCCACGAGCATAGGTATAATAGCATCCCTGGCCCCTCTACCCATGAGATGCCAGCAGTGCCCCCTGTCACAGATGTGACAAGCAAAAATGTCTCCAGACATTGCCAATGTCCCTGGGGGCAAAATCACTGCCAGTAGAGAACCATCGTTTTGTATCTCAGCTCCATTCTGACTGACGCCGCTAATTACAGGCAGTCGCTTCACCCCATTTGCTTTGAGCTATTATTAAATGTTGTACTGGACACATTTTGTTCATTTTTTTTAAACCTCACATGTATTCCCCTGCTGATGGTGTCAGAACCTCCTTCCTGCTTTGGGAGAACCATCCCCATTTCATTCATACCCCATGGGCTTTGCAGAAACTGCTCTCAATACAGGGCCTGACACCTTGTAAATGTAATGGTCAAAATATGGCAGGTACTTATCGCTCTTCTATTGGCTGGTGGTGTGAGAAGATCCCAGAGCTCCTAGAAGCCACAGTGGGTAGCCAGAGTGACGCCATCCTAGAAGAAACAGGACTGAGAGATGAAACCTAAGGTCCTTGCAGACTGTGGATGCAGCCTCGCCTGAAGGCATCCCTACTCCCTGGACTTTCGGTTACATAATCCAATGAATTTTTTTCCTGCCGCTGACAGTTTGGGTTGCTACCACTGCCCATTCTGTGCCGGCATTAGGACAGGGGTGTGTACATGGACCTTTACTCATCTCCATGGCGATCTCGCGAGATTCGTGCATATTTACACCCATGTTACAGGCAGCCAGCGGAAGCTCAGGAAGTTAGCTGACTCACTGAGAGTCCCACAGCCTGCATGTGGTAGAACGAGAATTTAATTTCGTCTTGTCCGACACCCACTCCACTTTATCACACGTGCCCATTGCTGGTCTTGGTGGGGGAGGGGGTACTAAAGATGAGCATGGCCCAACATCTCTGACGACACCCGCCGTGTTCCGAGCAGAAACGCCGGAACATCTTTGCAGGAGTGAGCTGGGAATGTGAAAACGGTGCGTCTCGAGAGACTCAACTCCTATTCATTTATCCTTGGGAGGCAGGGAGGAAATTATATTAGTTAATATGAAACTGCCTTGTTTTGAACACATCCAAAAATAACCAAGGAAGAAATTATCTTCACTAATAAAGCAAGGCAGATATGAAAGCTTCACGCTTGGGGGAACATGAATGATCTTATTATCCTGAGCATCTTGACGGTAACTAAAAAAATCCATCTTTATTTGACTTTCAGGCAAAAATATAAAATAGTAATATTACCTTGTGCTTAACATTGTCTGTATCCCGCAAACCCAAGTCCCGCTCTAAAAGGAATAATAACAAAATATCAAAGATATTATGTAGGAGAAGCCCGGCACCGTTCTAGGCTACCTACATGCATTTCTACCCTACAAGGAAGTAATTCTCTGGATAAACTTACAAGGGAAATGTAACACTTCGTCCAAGGTCAGCAGCTAATAAAGAACAGACATTAGAACCTAGGGTCTCTCCACTCCTAAACCAGCATCCTTCGGTTACGCCACGCTGGCTGAGAAATGAGTAAGGCCCCAAGAACACAACCCCCAGTACTCGTCTTTCAGATCATTCAATCTCGAGTATGCACCGGTCCCACCAAGCACGACACTGATTAAGAATGCTATTCCGACTCGAAAATACTCTTAAGTCCCTACACTATTTGAGGCCCCAGGCTGCGTGCAATGGGTTGTGGGTTTTATAATCATCTAACTGCTGGAGCTCTTGGATGAAATGCTCAGAAGGTCAGACCATAAAGAGACCGAAGACACAGAGCAAAACTCTTCCATTTTCCAAGACAGCAGCGCTCCGTGGCCTTTGATCAAAGATCATGGGATAATTCTGAAATTTATGTCTCCAACACAGCCACACTTTTCATCCATTATTTCTTTCACCTGAACTATTTCAGCATCTCTCCACACCTACATTTGTGCCCTGTATCCTGTTGTTTACAAATGAGGAACATGACCGCATCTCTCTCTCTCTCTCTGTGTCTCTCTCTCTCGCACGCGCACACACACACACATACAAATACACCTGCTTAAAAAATCGCTATGGTTTCCTATGCGACTTACGAGAAATATAAAAGCCTGTAAGGCAACCCGAGATCCTTAGAAGTTCAACCAGTTTTCACTATGAATAAAGTAATCTTGTGGGAGATGTAAGTAGTAGTAAAACCAGGAATATTAAGATAATTTCAAAAATGTTTCAAATCATCATAAGACACTACAAATGTTTACTAAGGTTTTAGCTTTCAGAAATTGTGATTTAAAAAGCCACGCCCTTTCCTATTACTATTTCCTATGAACAGGGAATCAAAGAACAACCGAAAAATATTCGTGTTTGAATAAGTGTTGCTTGGAATGGGCCCCAAATGTCCAGATCACTGCAGATTTCTCCTGTGCATCAACATGAAACAACAGTGGGAATGACATGGGTTTACAGTCAATCGAAAAGTCTTATAAAACATTTTTATATCTTGATTTCACTGGTTACGATTAATACATAAATACTACCTGAGACCCAAACAGGGAAATATACCCACCTTTCCAAACAAATTCTTAATTTTCTATGTAGAGGTTTTTTTCCCGTAAGGATAATAAGTAAGTAATTCTGACTATATCCTGCTTTTACCCTGCAAGGAAGTAATTCTGAAGGAAGAACATTGCTCTGAAGATTTAAGTTTTCTTTCCTAATGCAAGGACCCTTGTGGCATCTGGAAGATGTACTGACTTGTTTGTAGCATTTCCAAACTGTACTTGAAATGATACTCTACCTGAAATTTCCTTTTGGTACCTGAACATAAATGGGCCAGAGAAGAGCTATGTGGGAAAGAAGAATTTAAAAACTTTCTAGAATGGTTGTAAGAGCATCAAATTGATCACATTTCTGAAAAGCAAATTTTAAATAACTGGGCTTTGTTTAAAATGGAATTAGCAGATGAATTGGAGTGGAAACTTACTGTCACATAGTCAGGTGGACTAGGGTCTCAGGTGTTTAGAACTTCCGTGTTTACTCTCCTTGTATCAACTACCACATTCCTGTCCAGTTAGACACACTTTTTTTTTTAAGTCACAAGCTGATTGTTTTCAACTTTAACTCAACATCAGGCCATTTACAGAAGGACTTGTATCTCTTAAAGTTTAGT
>PVJD01007644.1:0-81555 GCA_004026545.1 Mormoops blainvillei | reverse complement strand
CCCCCCCCCAAAAAACCATCGTTTGAGGGACAGTGCTGCCCTCTTGTGGACAAACGTGAGAATGCAACGATTTTATTCGCGATTTTAATGATGCATTCTCAAACTTCTCCAGTAGATGGTAGTATTTCCTTACAAATGATTTATTTGGTGTGTTACTGATGCATTCTTCCCCCATGTCCACCAGATGGCAGCATTTCCTCATGAATGATGTTATTGGGACTGTAAGGACCACCCCAATATTTTGTGTTGGGCTTTCTTCTTTGAAAAGATTTAAATAATTTCCAAAACACTTCTTTAAAAGCAATGCAGATTTCTATAAAAATTATTTTCTTCAAAGAGCCTCCCCAAGAGCAGTCACTATTTGAATTTTTAAATAATATTAAAAGTGTTTCTAAGATTATTTTCTTTTGGGGGGCAGGAAACTCTTATTTCTACTATAGAAATATTTCAATTAATAATAATTGCCATAATATTTCTCTAACTCATTTACTTTTGTCTATACTGAAATTTTATTTTTCTTCATTATGAAAGTAATACATGCCTTTTGTGTTCAGAGAGTAGGGGGACCTCAAACACTATATAAATACTTTATATGCCTAAAAAAATTATGGAGTCTGGCACAAATAACACCCCTTTTTTGTTCCAAAAATCTTTTATTACAAAATCATAAGCATGTCATTCTGCAACATAATATTACACTCAAGCACACCATATGACATTTAGGTGAACTGTTCACATTAAATCTATAAATTATTAGAGCCATATTATTGCCCTACCAACCACAGTCAAGCAGGCCTTACTTCTGCCGGACCCTGTAGAAAATCAATGTTTCCTCAACACACTTCCTTCCCCCTATGTCTGCTTTTCCAGACTTTTTTTATGAATGTCAAAATATATCAATAGGCGATAAATACACAAATCTAAGCATTGTTTATTTTCCAAAAAATGGGTAATACAGGCTTGTAATCCACATTTTCAAACAGTAATATCATTTGTTGAATTGACTGATATGTTGACTGGATTCTTCCTTTTGGAAATCTCAATCTACAATTTACCAATGGTGACAGATGACATCGTAAACTTGTTCCTGTCTTTACTGAAAATATTTCTGGTTTTTCACAATAAGCATAAGGCTGGATGTGGTTTAGTTAGTATGTGTAATATCTTTTAAAATGTGGAGAAAGTATCTCTATTCAAATGAAACTGATTTTTATTTTAAATCGTGGACGGACATCAGCTCTTATTAAAGTGCTTTCTTGATGTCCATGAGATACTTGTGACTTTTTTGACCTTATGATTAGTTATTTCAGTAGATTTCCTATTACAGATCTATCCTTACAACTTGGTACAAATTTTATTTCACTGTAACATTTTTTAAAATAATGGTTTGTGGAAATTTTTTGTACAATGTGAGATGTGCCTATGGTGTTTTCAGCTTTTATGCACACTTTCTAAGATTTTGTTTTACTGTTATTCTGTCCTTATAAAAATGATTTTGAATGATTTTTCATTTTTCTTGGAACATAAAAATAACATCAATATCATCTTTGATAATATTGATCACTTGTTAACATGAAAGGAATATTTATCATTGGACCTGGTACTTTTTCTGATGAGGCTCTTTGACAGCTGTCTTGTTCAGTTTAGTTTAGATTTTATTTTAAAGCCACCCCCCACTCCCATAATTCTAATATGTGGCCAGGACTGAGAAATGCAGCTCAGTTCTCTATCTCATCAACTTTAATAAGCGTATGTAAGTATTTAAAACGTGTATCTGCTTACGCATGTATGTTTCCCTATGTATCTGGTTCAGCTGCTGTTTTAATATTGCTGAATATATATGTATGTATTTTAATTGTACTATAGATATCTTTCTAAATTTTTTCATGTAAGGCTTTTGCCTTTAAAATCATATGCATTTCTAGTTTTCTACTTCTGGTTTTCTGATTCACCTAAACGAGCAGAGATTTCGGCATTCAGAGCCCGGCAAGTCCCAACTGTGTTTACATTCTTTCCTGCATACTTCCTTACCCAGCAGCGCCTCGGCCCTGAAGAGTGTTCAAGAGTAAACACGATTCTTTATATAGGCTTGGAGAAGAGGTAACCCAAGCAAACAGCATGTGACTCCAAGCCTTTGAAAGCCAATATTTAGCAACCTCTTGTGTTCTTCACTTTCAAAATATTTGTCTCTGAAAATAATGTGAGAACAACTTTGTCAAGGGGAAGTCAACGTGGACAAAGCCCAGCGGTCAAACGTTTCTCTCCCTCAGTGTGAGACCCCGACAGATCAAAGGGGGCACCTACAGCACCTGTGGGTATTTGACAGCAACAAAGCCTGTAACCTGAGAGTCAGGTTCACACCTCAGTCACACTCCACGGAGGAAAGACAACTTAGGGTTTCAGTTCAAGGAATTTTCAAAAATTATTTGGGATGAACAAAATGATGTGGCATCAAGACAAGGGCAGAGACTGACAAGTGTAAAGCTATTTGCGATGTTGGTGTTTCAAATTCAATATGCATAAAGGCAAAATAAACTCAGAGGATAATATAGGCAAACCCTGCTAATAAATTTCTTTTGAGAAGTGAAATGCGGATTATATGGGTTAAATGTAGCATACACATTTATACCAAATTTTTAGTAACTTTTAAAAATGGATAAAATAAATCCAATGGAATATAATCTTTGAAGCAAGTTACAAAAGATTTAGTATAGGATTATTACAATCTGTTGACAAATTTAAGATTACAGCCAGATATAGATAGGTGGTTGATTCTTTGCTTTGAGTGGCTAAGTGAATGCAAACTCATTTTTATCATAATTCTTGCAAGAACCAAGTGTTCATCCCATCATGAAGAGAATTCATTTTTCCAAATTTAAAATAAGCTTTAAAAAGTAAACCTCATCTAAATACATAGTTTTAACACTGCCACTAGAGATACGGACCATAAACTAGCATGTTGCAACTCAATCGTTCACAACAGTCCATTCATTCGACAGGTCTTCAGCGCCTGAACGGGTTCCTTCTACACGTCAGGCTCAGTGCAGGGGTCTGGGTAGCACTGAGTAAGGCAGGCAGAGTCCCTCACCTCAGGGACCCGAGTGTTTAGCTTGGGAGACTAAATAAACAAAGAACCACGAGACAGAGTTAGGACTACGATGAGAGAGGGGAAGGGCCCACGGCGGGGCGCACGCCCGCTCCCGAGAGTCAGGAAAGCGGGGTGGAGGCGGACTATCCCGGCTGCGGGCGGCTAGTGGGCAGCAAGTGAAGTCATGTTCCCAGGCTTTGTCTCCACCCCCAGAAGGGCCGACACCAACTTCCCCATTAAGTTCTATGAAGCAGTAGAGAGGAGCTTGGCATTGAGACCCTGTGGCTCTCCTTAGGTCTTAAGAGGCACATTTAGGCCTCAGTGAGGAGAAACGGCACAAGGGGACAATATATCCAGGTCCCAAAATGCCTGGGACCGGAGGGACCTGTATCCCCCAAGGCTCCACCCAGAGGCGGGAAGTGGGCTGCAGCCCACGGGCCCGCACCCGGCCCAGAGCAGCTTGGGGGACTGAGCCTCCTTCTGGCTCATTGGTGGCTAGAAGGTGGCGACAGAGAAGCGGGTTTGTCTTGGCTTCAGTGAGCCCCAACAAGTGGTAAAAAGCCTCCCGAGCAAGGCGCAGTCCGCCATGCAGACATGGGAAGGACTGAGTGGAGGGAGGAGGTGGAAAGTTCTAGACCACACGGAAGTTTATCAAGAGCCATGCAGAGTGCCACTGTAATAGGTAACCTTACTGGGGTTCCAGTGGGCAACTCCGTTTAGCCCAGGAAAAAGCCAGGCCCCAGGGACCGTTTCAGAATCCCCGGGAGTCTCTGAGCGGCCCCCAAGGGGTGACCCGGGGCAGGGGCTGGGAGAGAGGGGACAGGTCACTGAGCGCCTGCTCAACTCTGGTTTAGCTGCGCTTCTGCTGTTTCACTGGCACAACGGCCTCTGTAGCTCTCTAAAGTCGGTTGACCTCACATCTAATTGTCAAGGTCTCTATCTTCATTTGGTCATCTAGAAGCTACGCATCTTTGGGGAATTTGACCTCTCTGGGTTTAGTGTTCTCCTGTGAGAATTTGGGTATCAGTGCCTACGTGACACTACGTGACAGGGCTGTGGAGAGGATTCTATGAGCATTTAAAGGGGTTCCCCAGCGCCAGCAAGGTCACCGTGCAGCTGCACAGCTCGGGGCAGGGGTCCGTCCAAGGGCACCCGGCTGAGTTAGGAGGTTCAGGTCTGCGTGATCAGAGCTGTGAGTGCTGGCGGACACCCAGGGAGAGGCTGACCATGGTAAGCCCTGTGCTGGGGAGGAGGCAGAAACCTTCTGCAAGAGAATAAGCACAGTGGAAGGTCACGGTCACAGCAGCTTGGGGTGAGGACAGGGCCAGAGTTCAGGGCACAGCCCGGCCACGGCGCGACCGAGCTCAGCAGCGAGATGAAGGCCAGGCCCCCCTGGCTGGTGGGTCGGAGCCCAGCTCCAGAGCTGGGCAGGACAGAGTGGGGCGTGGTGGCCCTCAGCACCTCTCGGAAGCCTTCTGCTCACGTCCCCTTGAAGGAAGGGCCAGCAGACGTTGCTTCTTTCTACGGCGCTTCACGCCCTGACAGACGAGGATTTTGTGGAATTGGGAAGAAAGGACGCACTTGACACCGTGGAGGGACCCAGGCATACACACAGGGACCCTTGTGAGTCCAATGCCAACAGGCTGGCACGGTCACCTAGTTGGAGGTATCGCGGCGCCGCTGCCATCACAAGTACTTTGTGGTCAACAGTGGCCAGCCCCCGAGGCGGTCAGCAGCGGACACGTCAGGTCTTCGCCTGCCGCCCTGGCCTCGGCTGGTGGGCTCGGCAGGGCTTTTCTGGCAAGGCTCTTATTTCAACAAATTATTTCCCTCGCAGAACAAGTTCACAATGAGGGTGAGGAAAAACAGATAAAAAGTAAGGAAACCAACCAAGACAAACTCACAGGCGATTTTGCACGCTGTTGGGTTAAGGGGAGCGCGTTGCCAATTAAGTTGAGGCGGTAGGAAAAGAAATGAGAGAGATGCTGTGCTCACAGCTAGTTTTTCGTTCTAATATCAGCTTCCGCTGCACCAGGCTTTTTCTCTCTCTCTCTCACACACACACACAATTAGGTAATAAAACATCTACGGATACAGTGTGTGTGTGTGTGTGTGTGTGTGTGTGTGTGTGTGTGTTGTTACAATGACAACCGACAGGTACCATCTGGAAGTGGGCACAACCTTCTGAGACCGTTAAGACCTTGAAAAGCAGAATCTAAAAACGGTTCTTTAAAAATGTATGGAAGAAGCCATCTTCATTTTCTTGCGATGAAATGGCCTTTAACTTTACCCAACGGAACCCCTTTATCTAAAAATATAAAGATGGGAGACCCAGAAAAGGGAAGAGACTGTTGCAAAGATAGAGAAGGCTCTGCTCATCTCACGAGAGAAAAATTGTAGTTTCATTTCAAGAGGGTTTGTGGAGCAAATGGCCTGGGCGGAAAGGGGCGGAGCATCTCCTACTGGAGTAGGAGGCTGATGGCCTCTTACTAGAAGGTTCTCTTACTAGAAGGTTCTCCTGCTAGAAGATTCGGGCTCCCCCAGCTCAGGCCCCTCTCCTGTAACACAGAATACCGTGCACGCCCGCCTGCAGCTGTCTGCCCCCGTCTGCCTCCGTCTGCCTTGGCCCCTAGGACCTGGGGGAGGGGTGGAGGGGAGGGAAACTGATGCAAAGCGCTGCTTGTGGCGCTGCGGTCACGAAGCTCTGTTTTCTGCCAGCCTCCCACGTGGGCGACGGGCTCGCGTGGCCTGTAAGGAGGATAAAGCCCCAGGCGCTTCACAGTGGTTGAGGGGAATAAGGCTCTAAGGCAGAGACTCTATGATTTTTGCTCAGGGGCTGGGATATTAGCTGTTCTCTGAGTGGTTGGCAAAACTATGCTTTCTAGGTGCGTGGAGACACACACGTGTGCACACTTCTGCAGGCTGCAGGGCACAGGATTCCGTGAAGAATTTACATTTGCAAGCTCATTCCAGTGCCTGGGGTCGCAAACCAAGCTAGAAATTGATCCTTGCCAAGCGCCTTGTGCTACTTCCAGGACTTTCTTGTGAACTGAGAACCAGGAGCCCACGCTCTTCCGCCTACACATGCGTCCACCCCTTCAGTTCCCTCTCTACATGGTGTCTCTGGGTTTACTCCTGTCCCTGTCCCTACACCCAGAACTCCCTGTCACGTGTCTTCCAATCTAGTATTTTAAGCATGTCTGCCCTGGACCTCAATGCCGTTGCCACCCTGGAGACGGAAGGCCCCTCTCTCCCTATTGTCAGGAGCCCCCTGCTAGAAGCCCTGCCAGTTTCATCCTCCTGTTGCCCTCAGAGGAGCCGCTCTGCATTCCAAAGGGCAGAGTGGCTGCCTGCCCTCACCTCGTCTGCTCCAACAGGGGCACATGCTTTGATCAGCACGGCTCACCCCACCCCAGCTTTGCACCCCGGGAGATCCAACTCTTCAGAGAACAAGGCAATTGGAGCTGCTGAGAAAAACGAGGGTTCCGGAAGCGACTGCAAGGATCTTCTAGGAATAATGAATGAAGACTGGAGTGCTCTGTTCCTTGGCATTCAAGAAGCGTCTTGGGCCGGGCACCCGCCCGGCCCAGGCTAATAAACACTTCAGCCACAGTTGCAAGAACAGGCCGCAATTCAGCGTCTTGAACCCCAAAGCAAAATTATACAGATCATCATTAGTTTTGGAATCTCCTCTATCCTTTCAAATCCATTTTCGAACAAGGGCACGCTTTTATTTTTCTGTCTTCTCTAGCTCTCTGAGGAGCCACCAGCGTTTAATGAACAGAGGGAAAATGGACGATTCCAGATGATGTTAGGGCTTGGCCTCAAAATACTTCTTTTGCAACAACCAGGACGTTCTATGGAAAGAAAAGGCAGTTACTTATGTAGGGTACTCATTCTGTTCAGTATGCGTGTGAGTTTCCTTCCCCGAAGAACTTGGCCACTTTTCTTGGCAGGAAGTGTAGCTGCATGTTTTATGAAGTCCAACTGCTATCTCCTTTTGCAAATGGGAAGCACAACAGGTACCGTTTACCTGGAAAAGCCCGCACGGCCCAGGTCTCCTGGGGCTGCAGACTCCCCTGTTGAGGCCACACCCCCCGAGATGCGCCTCACGCTGCCCTCACCTCCCAGGAAGCTGGCCACACTCCCTGGGGCCGCAGTTCTAAAAGGGCTTCCTTCTGCTTGCAGCTCTGACATCTTCCAGCACGGGCGCCGATGCAGACCGAATGGCGGACTGGAGCTCTGGGGGACCTGGCTGTCCCACTCCCATGAGCCCTCTCTCTCCCTTCGACGACGACCACACACACACGTGCACACACCCCCGCCCCCACCCCCGAGTTAACAGATTCCAGGCATTTCTGAGGGTGACGCTGAGGCTATTCAGGGCCCTTGTGCATAAACTGGGCCTGTGATTTATGGCTTCTCTCCCTCATCCTTCTGGTTAATATCGCCTGTGCATGATTTTATGGGACCAAGTGTTTGGAAAGGAATACAAACAGTTACGATTGAATTTATACCTCCCTGTCCAGCTGAGGAATGGGTGAGGCTGTATCTCCGTGATCCACGGGAACACAGTCCCTAGACTCGTCCCTAGAAGTCCCTTGAAGGAAAGTGGAGCATGTCAGAGTTACCTACTTTGTCAGAGCACGTTAGCACGTCGCAAGCGAGGAGGAAGGAAGGGTGATCTCCTGGAAATGGAGTCCCTAAGGCAGAGGCCTCCCTTCCTGCCGCACAATCACAGCCGCATGTCTAGGAGACCCAGGGAGCCGGGACAGCCTCACGGAAACTTTATAACGAACGAATCTGTCCTCGGCTTCACCCAACATCTTCTGCAGCTGTCACCCCGTTCTTGTCGGGGGGACACCTGACCTGCCTTTTCCTCTTAGGCATCGTCCAGCTCGTAAAGTAAAATAACCCCTTCTCTCTCTCAACGCAATTCCAATCCTCCTTCCTCCCAGCCTGGTATTCAGCACCCGGGCGCCTCTGCCAGAGCCGGGCCCTGCTGGCCTCGGGGAGGGGAATTCGCCACGAAACCATGCTCCCTGCTGGGGCGCCAGATTTGACTCACGGACAAGGGGTGTGAGATGCACACAGGAAGTCCTGGCACAGCTCCAAAACAGGTCACTCTGCGGAACGACTCCCCCCCGAGTCCCATGCAGTTCACACGGAAGGCCTCCCGGTCCACGGCTCTCCCCTTCCTCTGCCCTCCTGCCTTCCGCCTGCTCCGGACGCCAACGAGGCAACTGAGTCAGACGCTCCCCCCAACAGCGCTTCCTTGATCTGCTAGCTTTCTTCTCTCTCAAAATCCGTCCGCGTGTAACGATGATAAGGGAGCTCTCAAGGCTGATCTCTGGCCACGTGCCCCCTCGCCCGCCAGTTCCTAGCCTGTGTGTTATACTGAACTACCTTTCTTGTTACAGTCTGCCCTTTAAGAACTAGTTCAATTCCAGCACGTGCTTTATGTTATTTATCCCAGATCATAACATTCTGCTTAATCTTCTCTACTGGTGGGGGGCTGGCTCTCCAGCTCCTCACAGGGTCTATCCCCTATCATCTTAGAAAGGCCCCCTGACTTTGAGGTCTCCCTGGATCTCTTACAAATAGCTTCTGATCTTGTCCTGTTGGTTCTGTAAATTTGTTTTGGAACCAGCTGCACACCTTTGTGTTTCTTCATGGTCAAATTTCATCAGTTAGAGTCAGCTAGTCTGACAGGAGTACAATCAACCATCAAATGAGTCTGCTTTTGTCCTCCCCAACCCCACCGGCTGCTCAACAGAAGTCAACTTCTTCACTTTGTAACGGATCAAAACGCGGATCAGAACAGGTCTGAGGGCCGGGATGAGGGTGCATCTGGAGCCATTCAGCATCCTGGAACCTGGCGGGAACGAATGTTAACCATATGCAGATGCCTAGGATGAGAGGTAAAGAAATATGCTAATTATGGTGACATGGGGGCACCTAAGAGGGTGGGACTCCTGACCTCGGACCACGGGAGGAAAAGTCTCCCTTTCTGTTATTTCATAAGCGAGTGATGTGGGAAATTATTCACGGCTTCCAGCAAGTAGACTCCGGGAGGCATCTGTTTGAAGCTTCCTCTGCCACACTAACATGACCCAAACCTAGCACTTCCCAGAGTGCATTTATAGGGGTCAACACAAAGTCCTTGTGGAAAAAAAAACCAAAAAATCAGCACAAGAGTTTGGAAAACGTTGGCTTTGGCAGAGCGGAGCACGTCTTTTGCTACTAGCCTTCCTCAAGCTTTTAACGGGCAGTTTTACCAAATGAATTTCTTAACTCTGCACTAACTGTGCAAATTTCTTCAATTTTTCTTGCTTCTGAGAGGTCCTGCTTTTGTTTCTCGGGGTGCCGGGAAGGGTCCCTGCTCACCTGGGGGACACTGGTGCGCAGGGCACCAGCGCCTGCGGCCTGAGGGGGGTCGCCCCCAGAAGAGTACACCCTGGGTGCTGGGCTCCCTTGCCCCACCTGGTCCCCACCCTGCTCCATCCCATGGGCAGAGGGACAGGCTCGCCAGGGACAGGAGTCTGGCTTTGTGCATAAAGCTGTGCCTCAGTGGGCCTGCTGTGACCACGTACTCAAACATTCCCTGAACAAGTCAAAATAAAAGGAAGAGCCGTGACCCTGACTACCAGCATCAAGAGCACACTGACATCAACAGTTCTCCGGTGACAGCCTTTCCTCTCTATTCACACCCTGAGTCGTGAGTGGCTGCATGTGGACAACACACAGGCTGGACTATCAAACCGCACGGCCCAGCATGGCCACGGCGTCTCTTCCTGGCGAAACACCACTGTCCCTGAGGTCGGCATGCTCACTGTCCACACTGCCCTTGCATCATGGCAGCACCTGAGGGACTATCAGAACCCTGGGTCACCCTGGGTTCAAGTTCAGAGGCAGCTGCCTCTACAGCACATGCCCTTGGCTTCTACTTCCCCACCCATGGGAGGTGAACCCTCCACAGGCGCGGCTTCAGGAGCAGGGCACAGTGGGCAAGGGGCTCGTTACGGTGTCCTGGGTGACTGAGGACAGGCCTGGTCTCCCCCGGGGGAGGCGGCTGGAGCTCTTGCTGCCATCCCTGATCCCATGGCGCCGGCCGACACACGCCCCTGAGGTCAGCAATCGGACCCATGGCCCTCGAGTTGCATGTGAACAGGTGAAGTCGGGGGTCGCCCAGAGTGGCGCACACCCAGTGGGGTGCTGTGGGGGCGCCCAGAGACTCAGCAGAGGCAAACTCAAGGAGGCAACCCTGCCTGTCCAAAGGACTCTAGCTGTGTTTCCAGAATAAAAATAATGGGAAACAATTTTATTCTCTGGAGGGCAGCCTCCCGGGCCATAGCACAGGTCGGAGCTACCTAGAGGCATAAAAGCAAAGCTGTCTCGAACGTCGTGTGAATATCCTTCTGTTAAGTGATCTTGAACTTTTTGCTGTTACATACCTATGCAGGCAGGGTCTGAGGCTGTCTGCAGGGTGGACAGCGCCCTCACTCGTCCTGATCAATGGTGCGTGCCTGTGTGTGTGCACTGCAGCCCCACGGGGAGCTCTACCAACCTCTGGCCTGCACCCATCCAACCGAAACCTCTGACTCGGGTCCTGGGTTACAGAGCTCGGCTCTCTTCGGGCAGTTCTGCTGTTCCTCCCAATTAAGAATCGTCGATTCCAACCTTCTAACATATGTTCTTCAATCTGTTTCTGAATGAGCATTGTGCATGTCCCCACCCTCTCATTTCCTGCCCATCACTCCTCCCCTTCAAGAAAGAGGCTTGTGCCGGACTGTGTTTTGGTGCTTGACAGACGTTATGAGGAACAGCCCTGCGAAAGCTTTTGTCGAATTTACTGTAAAGGTATCGGAGACACTGCTCATAGTGCCTCCTTTAAAGGACCCATGTAAGAAAGGCCCCTCTATCTCAATTCTAGGAATAATCAGATTATTCTTGAGTTTCTATTTTATTTTTGTTATATAGGTCCTGTGAATTACAGTAATGATTGCACATAAGTTATTTTCTTATTTCTGTTAGTGAAAATTCTTAGAACTAAATTTTGGCCTTCTCTTGTTAAACCTATCTACCAGTTTCTAAACATTTTATAACATTCACTCCCATTGCAACTTGTATACCAATTTCTATCTTTAGATGATATATAGTGTATATATTTAAAATATGCCTTAACTTTAATTAAATTAATTTGATTTCATTGAAATATTAATAAAACAGCAACTTTGAGTGAAGAAAGCCAGAAATCCTCTGCTTTCCAGTCCCTTTAGTAAAGGCAGGTTTGCACACACTAACTGAATTATCAAGAAGGACTTAAGTTTCTCTCTTTGGGTTTCCCTGTTTATATTCTATGATGATCTAAGAAAATGTTCTTGACGTGCGTAGTTAGAATTTACGAAGCACCCTTCTACTGCTTCAGACAGATTACACATTTCTGAAATGGGCAGGGCAGTTCCTTATCTTGATGATACAGAAGAAGTGTCATGTTAAAATGCCGACCCAGAGTATCAAAGAACGCTAATTTTCTTTTTAATTTCCCTACTATAAACACAAAACTTCAATTCTTTCTATTCTACAGACTTTCAACCAGACTCAAAGACTAGGAGCAAAGCAGGATGCACTCTCCATTTTCACATTTTCTGTTTTCCTTCTGGCCCTGCACGATTTTGGCTAGAAATGCTTTGGCCTAACGAACTATTAAGGGAGGAGAGACAAGGTCTGCCTTGACTGTGCATGGGCTCACCCTAAAGCCCGTCCGAGGCGGACACGGCCACGCTGATACCTTCCGCACGCTCTCCGCCTGGACAAGGTGTGCCATTCTAAGACACATTGGACAGGTCAAATCTTATGCACAATAATTTTGGGCAAATGCTACCAATTCAAAAGCCAAATCTGTTCTAAGCTGAAGTCATTCTAACTTCAATCTTCAAAATACAATGTCCATCAGAAAAAAAAAAAAAGAAAAGAAAAGAACACACCGTGTGTTTTATTACCTAAACCACTGAACTACGGATCCAAGAGTGTTGGGCTAATGCCCTGTGCATTCGTGGAGTAACAATTCAGAGGGAGGAAGGTGTGAATTTTCAGCAGCTTGTTTCTTCACAGGCCCACTACTGACGGCCACGTTTGCCGGCCACCTACTCCGCCTCCTGCCACTCTGTCGGGCGGGTCCCAGCTGGCACAGGACCTGGGCCCGGCGACTAAGTAGGCCCCGGCTTACGGTAACGATCTGCTGTATTTATGACGCCCTCTGGCTGGGGCTGCGCGCTCCCTTGCAGGTGTCATTAAACTGTGATCACTGTCACTTCAGTGGGGCTGATTAATCCACTCACAAGCAGCAGCAGCTAAGATGAATCAAATTAGAAGCACAATAAGACATCAACTGTTCCGACCATGATGGGAAAGCCAGGCTGAATTAGTAAAGATGTCAAACATGAATGTACTGAAAGAGAAATTTACTGTTATGGAGGGATGAAATATATTTGTTCCTTTCAACAAAGAGAGATGCCGTTCAAGCACTATTTATATGCAAATAAATAGTTACAATTACTCCTAAAAGATGAAAGTGAAGAATGTTAAACAGGGGGCATGAAACTCAGGTTCTGCAGGAAGGTGGGATAATCTGATGGTGGAAAGTCTGGTGCAAAAAGATGAATAAGGTGATTAACTCGATGTAATAAAAGTGCAAGCCAGTGCAATGAGTGATACCATTGCTCAAGGCAAAAAAAACCTTGGTGTTTTAACTCTCCTTAGCCTCGGGTCATGCTTATGTCTTCCAACCCAGTACCTCCTCTCACTGTATCAAATGTTCACAGGCCCCATGATGTCTCCTTTCGTCCTCACAAGACTGTAGGCATGATTTACTTCATTAAAAACTTTTAAATAGAAAGCTCTTTGAAATAGATACTTTCCCTCTGCTGGCAATGGGATGCAGTGTGAGAATCGATCAAACTCTTTGTCTTTGGGTCTCCTGTGCCCAGGAAAAGAGGACAGAATGAACTGACAAAATAAATATAATAAGGTTTTTGTTGTCGGCCTCCGGTTATTACCGTGTGCACAGCCCTGATCCTAACTGCGTAACAGGGACACCTGCAGCGTCTTTAGTTGTATGCCTCATACCACATGGCCTCAGCCAGTGGAAGATAATGCATCCTTCGAATGTAGTGACACAGGAGATGATGTAATAATGTGAAAAGAGGTTCAAAATATTTACTGCTGGGTGAAGAAGAACTAGGGCGCGTGATATCCCTGGGAGATAATGAAAAGGTAAGAGAAAAGGAGAAACGAAGGACTGGCGGGGGGAATACCAAAATGCTAGGCTACCTCTACGAGTTAGGATTATGAGTGAATTATGAATTTACTTTTGGGCTTATGTTTACCTGTTTTCTAAATTTGTAAATAGTCATGTTTCTTTTTAAAGTAGAAAAGAAAGCAACATAAAAGAAAAAAATACAGAGCCCGCAGTGTGCGCAGGCAAGAGAAAATAGACTGGCTGTTGTATTCTTGGCTTTTCTAATCCCTACAGTAGCCCAGCAAGGCAGAGACGCTCACCCTGGCTTTCCAGGCGACACAGAAGCCCCGAGGGGAGCTTGGTGACTTGTCCCAGAACCCAGAGGTGGCAGGTGCTGGGGCTGCCAACCCTTCGCTCTGGCCTCACGCCCCAGGGGAGCTTCTGGGCCTGTTTTGCATGGTTCCCCTTTGTTTTCCCTTTCCATTCTCCTTCCCTTCATCCTCGGCAGCCTTTTCCTATGGACTTTCACCCCCTCAGCAAATATTCACGGGAAGCTAGCTCATCTCTGTATGCACGGGGGACACAGAAATAGGAGACATAAACCCGAGCCTCCGAGGGTCCACACTGCCACGGGCTCGGGGATGCAGCGAAGGCTTGGGACAGTTGTGTATGCGCCAGGAAGTGGGGATCAGATGACTCAGCTTATGAGAATTGTGCCTAAAATAAAATGGAACCATGCTGGGGGCGTCCTCAGTCAGGGTAGGGACGACGGGTCTCTACACATCTAGTCGCTGTGGCACGGTTGGGCTTTTTGCTTAAATAGCATCTTGATATTGTCACACGTTATCGCAACGTTGTGTGGCCCTACTGATGGTTGCCTTTGGGGCAGGGAGGGCTGTTTTCACCAGCGTCTAGCACCAAATTAAAGAAAACTAAATGTGTGAATAGAAATGACCCCTGAAGGGAATTTGTGTGTTCTTACTTTTAGCAAAAAGTACTTTTTAAAATCAAGTTAGTAAAGTCAAAAAAATAAAATAATTCTCATTTTAAACAGTCAAACAATTCTTGTACCTTGAAACACAAACTTAATCCTTTAAAAACACACACTCGTAACCCTCATGAGTTATAATATGGTCTGTGTTAAAATTAGAAGTACATTTTGCAGTAACATTTTTAACTCCTCACTCGTCCCCCAAGTTTATTGCTTAATTTTGTACATTTACAAACACAGATAAAAGTTTTACATGAAACAGACTGGAGGAGCGAAGTGAAGCGGCTGGGAACCTGAGGCTCTATTAGTCGCTGCATCCCCCCGCAGGGGGCCAGCTGCATTCCGGGGAGACCCCTCAGGAGTGTCTAACACCCACTAACCTTGGAAAGTAACTTTTGCCGCATCAAATTCTGAGAGGTCCTGCATGTTTCATAATCCCTTCAAAGGTCCCAGGAATGGACTCTCATTTGCATTCCTTTGTGCCTCGAATCCAACAGATTTGCGGCAGCACGGATTTTTTGACAGCAAAATTATTCTCTTTTCCTAATAGGCTCTTTACTTGCCATCGCTTTGTACTTATAAGTAGAGATGCACTTGAATTAGCTGGGTCATCTGGGGAAGAAAGTCTGACAGATGTGCCCTGAATGATTCAGATGTTGTTATTGCTGAAGACATACAATTTTTTTCATCTTTGGCAAGTTTGACAGTTGAATCCAAACACATTTTCATTGATTGCAGTGTTTGTTGTATTTCCAGATATTTTAAGAGCCCCGACAATTCGTGTTTGATGAGGAAAGTCTCTCTTGTCTTCAGTGAGCCCCCATGTGCCGGTGCTGCTCTTCCCCAGGGAGCCCTGCAGGGTGGGAGCGGCGTGTGTGTTGCCTGTTCTCTGACTGCTCCTGCTCAAAGAGAACTGCTAGAAAAGGCGGCCCGCAGTGTTTACAAACTAAGAAAGAATAGGGTTTTTCTAGTTTCTCAAGTGAAATATTTAGTACTCCCCAAAGAGCAAAAATCATTTTGTTTTTGATATCAAGAAGAGTTTTTGTTTCTTTTCTGCTTAAGGATTATACTGATCTAGTACCCTATATAACTTTCATGGTTGCACAGGGTCATGATATGGTTTATATAAACGGCATAAAAGCACGTCTTACAGAAAGAGCGGGAAGTACCAAAGACAGCCACTTACCTTTCGGAGGCTCGGCCCCTCGTCACTGGCCTTGGCCGCCGCCCTAGCCCCTCCTGTAGGAATGACATGAAGGAGTGGGCATGAGTTTGTAGGATGGTACCTGGCAAACAGCACTTTCAACAAATTCAATGATTCTTTTGGCATGAGGAAGCATTCGGGTAACTACATTGTCTGAATCACATTAACCATTATACTATTTTATAATCTAACTGAAAACTGTAAGTGGGGAAGAAAAGCTTGACAACACAGATTGCTCTGGAAATTTCCTTCTTTATTCTGGGAACTACACTCATTAATGACCAACTGATGAGTGAACTTGGTACAGGTCATTGCAAATGTCTTTTCCCCCCATCTTTGGTATTAAGAAAACTTTTAAACTGCTTCCTTCGTTTTTAAAGCATCTTCAAGACAGGTTCTAACTCATTAGAACTTGTGCAGTGCTTTGTAAATGCTTAGTGCCGATGTAATTATGGCTTACCACACTGACACTAATCTGAGACAAACACAACTTCTAAAACCAGTAGCAGGGACCAGAGATGCCTCCGGGGGGAATTCTTACATGCGAAATAGAAAGATCTCTTAGTTTCAGAATTGAATAAATAAATAAATAAAAACCAAGGTACACTCTTAGAGCTAATATGGATGAACTATTACCAGAATCAGCGACTCGAGCTATTTCCAATTACAAGTAACATACTTTCATCTTTACAGAATTGGCAAATTTTAGATAAGCTCAGTTGAAATCTCCATGGATAAACTTTTTCAGGTTTACAACGTTTCGGCCAATTATAAAAGCTTAAGGGATTACGCGATAACCACCTCCCTGAAAATGTTTCTAGGATATTAGTCTATCTGTCAAATGTCACTTGGTGCAAATGTGTTTCATGTAGACAGAGAATTCAAGTGGCTGGCTTAGCCACTAGTCAGCTAAGGATCAAAGATGCTATCGGGCTGGGTCTCAGGTAAGGCTGGGCTACGACAAAGGCAGCTTTTATGGGGTGTACCAAGCAAGGGTGCCTTTTAAGAGAGCAGGTATGAAACAAAGGAATTTTAAAGGGAGCTTCGTCCCTGACAGATATGGAGAACCTAGGGCAGGAGGGGTAACGGCCAGGGGTGTTAAATGATAAACGGCGGGCTCTGGAAGCGCGAAGCAAGCCGGCCCTGCCCTCCAGTGTCTGCCACGCCTTGAACAACTCATTGTGGTTGGTCTCCAGCTGCCAGTGGGAGGTCTCTGAGCACACAGGTGGTCAGGTTGTCTCAGGTGGTCCACGCGGGCTCTGGCACACCATCCTCTCATTCAGTGACAACGGCCGCTGTGCCGTACTTCCTCGTCGGCTTATCGTACAATGGAAACACTTTCTGATTACTTCTTTCAAAGTTTCTATTTTCTTTTTTAGCATAAAATGTAGGAATACATGTGGCTGAAGTAGAGAGCACAGAAGCGGCAGACTGTATAACCCGGGGGGTGTCATTCAGACCGTCGTCCACGGGGAGCGTGCCCCCTGGAGTGGTGCAGGGTGGAGCCCACACAGCCATAGGTGGTGGCCCTGCTACAGCCCTATCTGCACACCTTCGCCTCACACACACACACACACACCCAGCAGCTCTGGACGCACTGCATCCCATCACCGGTCTGTGCGAGGCCGCTGTCCAGCCCGCTCTCCTGCGCTGCCCCACCCGGGCCCAGCTTCGGTCCGGGCTCGGCCCCTCCGGCCATCCTCCAGTCTCTGTGAGAGCAAGCCCGGAGGGAACTCAGGAGAAGGGTGACTAGGGCGTTCTGACAGCCAGTTCAGAAGCCAGGTGCAAAGGCGTTTTGGGGGACAGCCTGGGAGGGAGAAGGGACGAATCTCAGGGGGCCCACAGCCCTGTCGCCGGCCCAGGACTCTTAGGCACAGCATCCACTATCTAGGGGAGGAAAAGAATAAATCCAGGACTCCACAGGCAGCTGACGTGCCCTTAAAGGACCTCAGTAGTCAGCTGCTTCGCCAGCTGAGTCACGGCGGTCAGAGCAGCCAGGGGCTGAGGGACACTCCGTGGGTGGCTCTGCATGGGGCAGTGGCCCAGCGCAAATCCCGACTCCGTGGACGTGAGCTTTCAGAAAAGAACAAGCCCAGCTGATTGATGGTGTTATTTTGGCCTTTCTTGGGGAGAAACTCACTTTGGGCACGTAGGGAAAGCAGACTGTCGGCGTGGCGGCCCTGCTTGCAAACCAGGGAGGGCTCCCAAGGGCAGAGTGTCCTGTGCCCGGTCTGGGGAGCACTGGGCACCACCCTCCCCCACGACAGTCCAGACGGGCCTGCTATAGGCAGGAAACCTGCAGAGTTCAACGTTTTTGGAACCCTGGGGAGTCTAGTTTTCATGGGGAGGGGTGGGGTCGTTCCACCCCAAGCCAGGTGAGGATCACGGAGCAGAGGCATGTGAAAGGGGACGGGCTGTCCCCGGCCAAGTGCTTGTTGAGCTGCAGGAAGTGCAGACCCACCCTGAGGCCAGGGCTCCTTCGGGAACCCCTCTCCCTTCCCAGAGCTGCTCAGCCCTGAAGAGGGACAGAACGCAAGCAGAAAGAGCAGACCACATCTCCTCCTCCCCTAAGGACCAGGGTAATAGCACAGGACAGAATTTCTCCTGCCGTGATGACACGGCACCAATAACTGGAGGTCCCCAGAAGGTCTACGTCTGACTGTGGTTGGAAAGAGAGATGCTGAGAGCAAGGCTGAAGACGGTCCCTGGGGAGGACAAACGGGAGCGCTTGCCGCGCTGTCTGGAGGCTTAATAAGGAGCTGCCGCTTGCTCAGGGTCTGTGTGAGCCAGACTCTTTGTTAGGGAACTAAAAAAAAGGTAATGATAGTCTTATCAGGATGTTATTATAATATCTCTGTTACAGAGAAGGAAACTGAGGCTCTGAGGAGGTCAGTGAAGTTGCCGAAAGCCACACAGTGAGTGAGCAGGGCTGAGCTGAGTGAGGGTCCCCAGGCCCCACTCTGTGACACCAAGGCCACACTGTAGCCAGTGTGTGTTCATGGGAGCTATTTTAATAATACACTCCTCCCTGAATCAGGGACGTTAGTCATTTCCTTCTGGGAAGGAGTTCCTGGGCGGTCCCGATGGCGGGTCCAGACCGGGGCCTCCTCTCTGTCTTCATTAGTCACCAGCCGGGGCCCCACACCGACTGTTTCAGACGCAGAGGGCTGCTTGGCTGAGCTGGCATTTGCACGGTCCCATTTTGTGACTTCAAATTCAAGGTAAAGGCAAAGTGCAAGTGCTAGCTCTTGCTCCTCAGGCAAAGTTCTAGACAGCGACTAGGAAAAGGCTCTGGACGTAGTGAAACGCCAAGCAGCCACTGGACCGCACTCGAAATGCTGCAGCAGCGATCTCTTGGGGCAGGGGGAGAAGGGGTGGGAGCTGGGCTTGCCGACCCCCAGACCCGCGAGCAAACTCAAAGCCACGTCTTTCCCTCCCACACACACCCGTTTACAAGCATGAATCACAGATTTCCAAATAGCAAGTATGAATTTTTCTTTTTTTTTAAACACTCACCACGCAGCCCAGGCCTTCCAGCCTCCCAGCGGCCCATCAAGGGGATTCTGACCAGCCGAGGGGAGGAGCAGGGCAGTGGAGCTATTAAGTCAGCCCCCAGGAGGTTCAGCACGAGCAATTTGTAGTGAAATTACCAGCTGAACCTGGTTTAGGATGCAGCCCGGCCCTCCCTGAAGGAGAGCCTCTTGCTGTGGGTTACTGGGCTGAAAACTAGGCCAGGGAAAATTGAGGGGGAAGGAGGATGCACCGGCAGGGCGTACAGCAGCATCACGCTGGGCTCGGGGTCACTGTGGGCCCCTTCTCCACCTCTGGACGTGCGTGCCGCTAAGGCCAATAAAGCCCCCGGCGCGCAGGCTTCCTGTCTGGGGCGGAGGTCGGCTCACTGCCCCATTTACACGGCAGCTCGGCTGGGCTTCTCAGCGCCCTGTCTCCCCGTCCAGAAGGCTTCTGCCGCTCAAAGGGAAGGTGTCCTGACAGGGCAGGTACTGGGCCCTGCCTGGGCGAGGGAGGGATAAAATCCAAAGGTTCAACAGAGCTCTGATTCCTCCTCCATCTTTGAGTCGCTCACAAAATAGGAATTAATGTTCACACTTCATAATTGTGATGTGTATTTCCTGTGGATAAAGTGCTCTCTCAGGCACTATCTTCTTTAATATTTACAGCTAACCTGGGCCTGGTGCTAATTTGTCTCAGTTGACAGAAGATCAAAGGGAAACACCCAAGTATTTAGAGCAGCACCGTAATAAATGGTATAAAAATCAACACTGAGGACGCCTTTCAATGTTTGTCAGTTTGCCCTAGAAAATATTTCAGGTCAGATAGTTTAAGAATTTAAGCTCAGGAAAACAAAACTAAACAAACCAAACCAAAACAAAACAAACCTACCCAAAAAGCATCTTTCCTTGGGAGTCGGAGTGCTTGCTGCTGATTAAGTGGGTCTTGAGTTCCCGTTTTCCCCGGCTGCTGGGGAGACCAGAGTGACAATTAGTGGGGAGTTATTCCAACTCTATCAGCCCTCACGCTTAGTGTATTTGCTCTCTCCTCTCCACCAGCTGCCTTCCTGCAACCCCTCCTTTGCAGCCTGTTTGTATACAGACACCTCCGCTTCTTTGGGAACTGGGGCTGGAGTCAGCCGGGGCACCCCCACCGATGCGCACTCACCTGCCTGGACGGCAGGGAGCGGAGGCCTTATCAGAGCCAGATGGTCTGGACCTGCTGGCCACATGCCACTGACGCTCTCTGTCGGGAGCAACCCAGCAGCCTTTCCTTAAGAGGGGAAATTTAATTACAAGAAATTTACAAACATATTTGGAAAGAAAGGTAGGGCAGTTATTCTTCAGTTAGATAGAAGCTGGTTTTAATCGCCTTCCTGGCAGCGTGTCCCCCGTGGGGGCGGGTGCTTGCTCAAGTGAGACTGAAGGTGGGATAAGGAAAGGGGCTGGGGGCTGGAATGTCCTTCCAAAGTTGTGTTGGCTCCATGTTTATTCCTAAACTCACGGCTTCTGGGGCTGTTCTCGGTCCTCCGAATCTGGCTTCCGTAGCTGATGCTGCTTTAAGTCTGCAGGAGCCAGGGGGAACCGCGGAACCGGTTATTTGGTCTGTGGGTACCCAGGCCAGAACACCAGGCACTGCAACGACGTTCTGCTGGGAAATTCCACATTCCTCCTATGCCTTCCAGGAGAGAAGCCTGGGTGGGAGTGTGTGCACATGTAACAATGTGCATGAGGGAGCACGGGTGTGTGTGATTGTGTGAGCGTGCATGCAGGCGAGTGTGCAAATACAGGAAATGTGTGAGTGTGCGCTGCAGTCGATGTGTATGCATGTGAGTGAGCATGTGATTGTGTGTGTGTGAACTGCATGAGTGTGACTAGGAGCGAGCGTATGTCGGGGTGAGTTTCGGAGTGTGTGTGTGAGTGCAGGGGCGTGTGTGAGTGTACGCCTGCATGTTGGCTGGTGTCTCTCTAGGCACGTCAGTGGGAGGCACCGGGGAGCAGGGTGCAATCACCCAGCCCGCTTGCCTGGCCTTGCCCGGAACCAACAGAAATGAGGCCTGAAACAATGGACCTCAGGGACAGCGCCTCCCAATCTCCCTCACTCCCCTAACTACCCTTAAAGAAATGAGGGAGGGCAGACAGACACAATTCCCTAGAAAATAAGATAATGGAATAATCTTTCCATTAAGTTTCCCACACGGGGCTTCATGGCTAGACAAGCACATGGCACCGTTGGCAGCCAGGTTCCCAGGGTTCTTGACCGCCCAGCTGGTTCTGAATTTCAAGGGAGGGACTCTGGAGCTGGAGTCATCTGAGGGAGCCGTGAGCCCAGTGATGTCACTTTAGCTGTTACAGAGCAGTATCGTTGAGAGGCGTCTAGTTTCCATTCTATTCTGAGGGCATGGGAGAGTCGAGGGCATAGCTAGTGCCAAGACCCAGAGTTCCTGGTGCACGCAGAATGACACTTCTCCTCCTTCCCCCCGTGACACCTGCCATCTCGCATCTTGTCTTGCCTTCCAGCTAGTCCCTTCCTTGCTGTCTCTCCACGTGCCAACCCGCTCATGGTTGGGTTATTTATGCTGGGCTATGACTGACCTCCTTTTCACCTCACCCTGTAAATCACTGCCCCTTAATCAACCTTAAAATTGCCTTGAGCATGGTAGTCCCCTGTCCCATGATGCACTACAGCCTAATGTCTACCCTCCTTATTTCCCATGCCCCGTTCCCTTTATCAGCACTGGTTTCCTAACTGTGGAACGATGCACTCTATTTATTCACTCTTTGAAACAAATACTATCGAGTACTTTCTACACCCCATTCAATATTGTAGACAGCACAATAATGGCATATACCTAATAAGCATCTACCGTGTTCCAGGTACACTTCTAAATTCCCTACCTGAGATCAGGAATGCACAGGCTTCTCCATGCGCAGCTGCAGAGGGCACCATGTCCTTGGATGACAATACGGTGGTGCCCCTGGGGTTTTGCACCAGCTCTACGTGTAATCTTCACAGCCTTAAGAGACGAGTGATCGCACTGAACCCATTTTACAGTTAAAGGGACTCACAGTGACAGTAAAAGACAGGCCCACTGTAGGGCACGTTTCAGTGTGGGCTGAAACCTGATGGCTTAGATTCACAGTCCTCCGCTCTGCTACAAAGGCCTGTCCAAGGAACCTGCGTGGCTGACGAATCCAGCTCGCGCTGCCATCATAAGACCCCCGACAGCCGATGGGCCTAGATCAGCTGCTATCAGGACGGCAGTTCGGCACCAGGAGTTCCGCGGAGGCTTCATCTAAGGGGTTGACTCCAGAGGTCCTAGAAGAAGTTGGTATACAGGGGAGTCACATTAAAATCAGAAAACTGCTTCTTCTAACATATTTCAGAAAAATGACCCTCAAGGGGGCTTGTCTTCTACTCCGACTTCAACCAAGATTACAAACACAGGGCACACAGGTCACTCCCAGCCCACGCCACTCTTTCCAGCTGTTTATTAACTGTGGTTTCAGAGCCCTTCTCAACCTGGCACTTCATGGCATAATACTGGCTAACCCGTGCCTGCCTGCACGCTAAACCCATCTGCTCTCTCCGCAAGAAGAGGTGTCTGAGCCGAGCTTCACTCCCCTTAGCTCCCTTAGCGTTGCCCTGAGCGTCCCACCTCAGAGTGGTGATGCTTGGTCTTTCTGTTGGCTTCATGTTTGTCACACCTATAATGGTTTTTCACATTACTGTCAACATCAAATCACCCAAAAGGGCTCAGCAGGTCCAAGGGAACCAAAAGTATATTCCGCACTTTATTTTCTTCGCACCTTCTTCTAAGAATAGCAAAGTAAAAACAACAACAACAACAACAAGAAACCACCTAGGAAGCCCTGGAGCCCCCGTGCCCCCTGACTTTCCTGCTGGGATGCCACCTCCTGTTGCCCTTGAAGTGGCATCTGGGCGCAGGATTCCTTTTCACTTCCCGTTCTGGGCCATTGTCCGGTGCTCATTACCCACCAGCTGTGGCCCAGCTGCTGCGTTCCAATCGGAGGTGGTGTCGCGCACCTGGCGTGGGGGCGGGTCTCTCCCTGCCTCTTGCCATGGTGCGGTAAGCCTTCTGGTCTTTGTTTTGAAAACAGCTCCATAAATGTCCAATATTATTAACTGTCCAAGTGAGAGGTGGGAAAACCAAGAGTTCGGGGGGGACTGAGAATTGAAGAAAATATTTTTGAGAAAAAACTTATTTTCCTTTTTTTGTCTCCCTGTCCTTTCCTTTTATAGCTGCCACTTTAATTTGGAGTTCCAGACCAGCAATCAAAGTGCTGAAATGACCATCCCCATAAACACATAAGTTGATACAAATCTAGAAACATGAACCATTTTAAAAGAAAACCAAGTAGTTGTTATGTCTCACAATAGCAGTGATTTGGGCATATAAGATAGATATTTAGGCAAATGTGTCTTATTATCCCGAAAAACTTTTAGTCTAATAAAATTAAAAACATTAGCCACCATGTGTGTGGTGTCAACATGACCAGAAATGGTCCTGTTTTCTCCAAGGTGGCAAAATAGGTCAGTGGATGGCTGTCCCGTCTTGATAGACATTAAAAGTGTTTTTACAAAGACTTCTCTCAACCCTCTTCTTGCTTTTCCTCTCATCTCTTCTGATACATCCTTGTATTTGCCCATGATCTCCCTGACATACAGGTCATAGCAGGTCTTTTTCTTGTTACTTTTGTTAAAATCCTTAGAGGAGATCAAGGAAAAGCAAAGGCAACCCACTCAAGTGTAAGGAGATGCTTTCTGAATTCATCCTTTCAAAAGCTAAAAATTCACTTTTAAAAGATATGTTAACTTATCTCCCATTCTTTAAGCATTTCTCCCAAGAGTAGAACCCTTTCAAGAACATATTGATATAATGACTCATTCTTAAATAAGATTTTTGGCTTTTGGGAGAGGTTTTGTCAGTGAGCATGCCCTCCTCCATCTATTTTCATTTGTTAAGAGCCAATATGTCAAACTTAGAAGAATTTGTTTGTTTTCCTGGTGTTTTGCCTTCCTTGGAATGTAAATATTCAATAACCAAACCTGAGGCAGTATTAACAAGTGGAAGTTTACAAAGTGCAAGATGTCACGTGAGCACTGAGTTATTTAGCTGAGTGTTATAACCCACTGGAGCCTTTTCCTCTAATTGATTTTAGCTAAACTCCGGGGGAGCTCTGGCTGGGCTCCACGCTTGCTGGATTAACATTAGCAGGGCCAGGCTTCTCCCAAAGGGAGCACTTGCTGGTAAGCTAAGGGTTATTTACCTCATATGAATTTCTAAACACATTTTCAAAATTGATTTCATAAATGTCATACGCTGAGGTAGTGTCTAGGTATGATTTATCGTCGAACGAGGCTCATTCTACACAGGCTTACCATAGTGGGTAGACTTCCTCTTGCTGGTGTAACAAATTACCACAATCTTGGTGGCTTACAAGCACATGAATTTATTATCTTACAGTTCTGGAGGCCGGAAGTTCAAAACGAGTCTCCCCGGACCAAAATGAAGGTGGTAGCAGGGCCGCGTGCCTTCTAGACACTCTGGGGCGAACCGTTTCCTTGCCTCACGCAGCTGTAAGAAGCTGCCCGCATCCCTTAACTCGCGGCCCCACTGCTCAGCCCTCGGGGCAGCGTGCTGCACGCCGAGTCCTTTTTCAAGTCGCCCTCTCGCCGGTTCCTTCTTCTGATTCGCAGGAGCCTCATGACTGCATTGGGCCTTCCTGGATAATCCAGACTAATTTCTCTACATGAAGGTCGTCCAATGAACAGTCTTAATTCCATCTGCAACCTTAAATCCTCTTTGTCACATAAAGGAATACACATACACACACACACAAGCTCCAGGCACTGGGCCGTGGGCCGTTTTGAGGGGCCAATACCCCGCCGCCCACCTATGAACAGGCATTTGCCTGCGGAATTCTTACATGGGGACCTCTGCACTTTTCTCCTGTTCACCTGCTTTGTTCTTGTACATGGTTCATTGCAAACCTCCTGGTGGGAGGGAGCCTGCCGGTATGTGTGGGTGACAAGAGGGAGGTGAGAGCTGGATGTAGGGTCTGAGGTTACAGGAAATGGCCGTTCACGTAGCCCCACTGGCACCCAAGGGGCTACAAACAAAGCATCAGAGCCAGACGTTCTGACTCACTGTTCCCTGGACAGGACGACTTTGGGAAACACAGGTGTGCGGTCTGCCCCGCGGGTGGTTTCCTTTACAGTTTATTTCTGTCAAAATAAACTTTGACACTTTACCCCAGGGGTTGCAAAGCTTTGCCTCCCAAAGAGCCCTCTGGGGTGGTGTATATTTTAGAACCTTCAGACGTGAACTTGTATCCGGGCGGGGCTCACCTTCGCTGACGCGCCCGCCGCAGCTCCTCCTTCTCCCTCCCTGACGGCCGTCCTGTCTGGGCCCCGGGTCCTGCTTTCCTTCCGGTTCCTGAATGCGGAGTGCTCCTGGGCCAGCCGTGGGCCTTTGTCCCTTAACCCTAAACGGGGCCGATGGCTGCCAGCATCCTCTATGTTTCAATGACTTCAGAATTTCCACTCCTGGCTTCTTCTCATCATCACCTGAACATTAGAAAAAAATCGCCTTTGCTATTTACTTATGGAGGCTTAAATATAATCCCCTCCCTGGTTTCTCTCACACCATTCGACTTTTTCTGCATAGAACTTATTACTGATTTTCTTCTCTTTCCCCTTCGCCCCTCCCTCCCTGTCATTCCCTTCCTTCTTTCCTTCCTTCTCCTTTCTTCTTTCTTAATTCTCTTCTCCCTTCTTTTGCTCCTCCACTAGACTGTAAGCTCCATGAAACCAAAACATTCAGTTTTATTTCATGACTGGTATATTATTTATAAACAAGAACAGTGCCTGGGTCATTGTAATTGTCTAACGGATGTTATTTGAGCAACTGAATTAACAAATTGCCAGTACTAAATTTTACAATGAATCCTAGAAGTCTAGAACTGCAAGACATGTTACTGATAACTGAATACATCCAATTCCCCCAATTTAACAGATAAGTAGTTGAGGAACAAGAGTTCTAAGACTGGGGCTGTTTGAAGCATTGTCTCTGCCCCTTGAGCTGCTGAGGACAGGTTCTCACACTGCACTGCCAGGGAGATCTATATTGTCTTTCTTTATGCCCCAGACTATAATCTTTCCATTCAATCCTGCTGGTCCCACAGTCCGTCTCCGTTCATGTCAACACCCGGGAAAGTGCTTTGAAATCTCTTTCTCAGTTTGCCTCCCTAGGAAAACGCAACGCCAGGCAACCCCAGGGATCTGTGAAATGTTTGATGTCTGCCGCCCTTACCTAACTCCTGAGTCTCTGGGTTACACAGTCATTAAGCCCTGATTTTTTTCTATTAGGAATTAATTCAAAATGACTGGATTCTGAAAGAGATGGACACTCTACCTCCCATGGGTGTGGAGATTGGAGTAATTAATCAAAAGTGTGTGGTAGATTTTGTTCACCTATTTTTACAGGCGGGGAGAGAAAGGAACAGAGAGGCTAAGCGGCATTTCCAAGGTTACACAGGAAACTCTTGTCAGAGCCCCTACTCGGATCAGTCAATATACTTCTGGTGAAAAATTGCTCCTTGGGTGGCCCCCAATGACCCACACCTGCTGGTGTCCACTCCCCTATGCTGTTTCCTCCCGTACTGACTCAGCTTGGCCAAGCAACTAGCTTTGGTGTGATACCAGTGCAAAGTACACTGAGGCTCGATGAGTATTCGCACAACGGGTCTTGTCCCTTCAGATGGCTAGCTCTTGGGACACTCTCCCTCAGACCTGAGTTGTCCTGCGGAGAGAAGCCCAACTAGCCATGCGGAGAGGCCACCAGGAGGAAATGCCCCCTCCAGGGGTCCCAGAGGACAGCCAGCACCACCCTGCCAGCCACGTGCATGAGCTGTCTTGGAAGCACAACTGTTGGTCAGAGGTGAACTGTCCCCTCTGATGCCACGTTGAGCAGGAGCAGGAAGCCATGGCCAAACCCCGAAGTTTCAGCAGATAAATGTTTCAGTTCTGTGTTTAGATCTCTTTCTATTACATTGCAACGCCCTGGCCTCAGGCAGAGCCGCCAAGGTTTTCATACCAAGGCCCCCTCAACAGCTCGCTTTTATAGGTCTAGGCAGGTGCTAGACCCGATCATCACCTTGCCTCTGATGTGTTGTTTCACAGGAAAATAACGTAACTCCCTCACTGGCGTAAGACAAGTTCCTTGTCTCTCTCTCCATCCTGACAAGGAGAGAAGGTACCAGAGACTCGAAAGTGGAGAGGACCCAGTGGCCCTGAGGTTGAATCCTCCTCTCCATCAAATCTGTGCCTCTGGCCAAGTGACTAGACCAGGCTGACTGTCTGCTTCCACATTGCTCATCTGCAAAAGATGGTGACTCTCAGGCTGTAGGATGCGCTCAACACTAGTGTGTGCAGGCTTCCAACATCTTATCTGTCCTACAGGAGGTCCTTGAGACACGGCAGCTGCGCTGTCACTTTAAGTTATAAATAACATCTTATACAAACATCTGTAAAGGTATGCTCTCCAGGAACTGATCGGCTGTCTGAGGCCTAGAGTTTCTGTCAGAGGGGAAAGCTCTGGTTCTCGGTGACCCTAGAAATGGTGGTCAAGGTCCATGCACCCCGTCCACTGATAAAGAAAAGCAAAAGATGCAGCAGTTTTTCCAGAAACAGGGAGTGGGCGCCAGCCTTTCCCATGAAACCTTCTCTGGTTCCCCCATTGCATGCAAGGACCCCCTGGGACTTCAGAGCCTGAAAATACGAAAGCCAACTTGGAAACGTCTCTTGAAAAGCATTTTCCCCTCGATGACCCCGCCCTGTCAAGCCCATCCTTGCGTAATTCAGCTGTCACGGTAGGTAAGTTATTTCCTCATTATTCTCCCGGAAGTGCCGCTGATAGACGGGAACTTTGGGAATAAAGTCCTTGAAGAGGTGTGGGATTGCTGAAGATGTCAGCGGGGGAGAGAGGCAGCACGCGGGAGGGGACCCCTGAGTGTCTCAGGCGGTACAGGGGACCCTCTGTGACAGGCAGGCGAGATTGCCTGACTCCCTTTGCCAAGTACCCCTCTCTTCAAACTCTCCATATTTAGAGAGAGGTGGGTCCCTCTCCCTCCCCCCTCACCCCATGGGGGAAGTGTAGGGAGGGTATTCAGCAAAGAAGTAAAAATAATCAATGTACCCCTCACAGCATGAAACACATGGACAGGGCTGATGTGTGACGGTGCTCACCTGTCAGCGTTCCCTCTGTGACATTTGCTTGCAACCTGCAGAGGAAACCCTGCTTAAGATGCTCACAGATCAGAGCACAGTAAAAAAAATGTATGATACATTCTGCGCAGAGGGGACTGTAGGCAGGGAGAAAGCAGGAAATCAAATATTAACATGTGGAAATACTGCTGACGGCCTGAGGTGGGTAAAACATGTGCACTGCATTTTGCCATGTCTAACGCGCACCCACACATTCGTGCGTATTACACACGGGGTTATCACGCCCGTGGTATGTGATCATTATGCTCGTGTATAATGCGCATGCGTCTTCTCCCCCATTCTTTACCTGATACACGTGCTTGTCCCTCCAGAGTCAACGGAAATGCTTCCCACACCCTCCGCCTGCGATGCCTTCACAGTCGCTTCCACGGCGCCTGTGCACCCTGTTCACGCCACCAAACCCTTTACAGGCTGAGTGCAATTTTACTTTGAACTCTGAGCTCCTCGCAGGCAAAATCTGCTTTGTTGTGCGAAGAATCTGACATGAGTGTGCGCCCTACCGTGGTTGGCCGGACGTCAAGACGGGTGCTCATGCTTACATCAGACAGAACAATACCTGTGAATGTCACCTGGCGTTGTCCATGACACGTGCTGAAGGAGATGGTCCCTCATCCTCTGGGAACTGCATGCGTGGACGTGGATGCAGGGTTCTATCTCATACCCTAAGGAGCAGCAGGGGAAACAAAGACAAAATGGGACTGGCTATCTCACTGCTGGGCCCTGTGCACTTCCGGGCTGCTCGAAGGCCACGCAGGTCCCTCTCAGCAAATGAAAACATCGCTGTTAACCACTTTACAGAAGTAAACTCAGAATAGGAGCAGACGTGTTCTGTTGAAATAATCACAAGGAACGCCATTGAAACCTCTTGAGAAATGACCGCAGCTGGTGAAAAGAGAAACCACTAAAACGAATAAGGCAAAACAAACACGGCAAAACAAGACAAAGCCAGTCCCCACGCAGTAACAGCATTTTCACAGGAACGAGGTCCTGCTGAAGCCATTGGCGCATAATGAAGTCCGATTCTAGTAGCCCTGTGGTGCCCCTGTCCCGAGGCTGGAGGCCTGAGGTCCTGGGAGACTCGTCCCTCTGAGACACAGCCTGGGAAGGACGGTGCTGCCTTCAGACTGGCTGCTGAGGGGAGCCCAATCCCTAGCCCTGAGCCGGCGCGTCGGCACCCAGAGCCCTACGCGAAGCTTTGCCTGTGCCTTTTCCCAACTTCTTCATGGCACCTTGTCTTCAAACTGTGTCATTTATATTTCTCCAGTCGTGGGTGATGCAATTTTGCTCATGTTCTTAAGAGGCCTGTTTATGTCACATCTTTTATAGGGGGAAAGGGAAGGCAGATGCTCATTTGATGGCTGAGTTTTTTGAAAAGAAGGAACAAAGCAGTTCCTGTAATAAATTCATGAACCATGATATTTGTTATTTCATAAAACAAATATATGGATTCTTACCTACAACAAATGGTTGCTAGAGTCTATGTAGAGGAATGATTACATGTAGAGAATTCTTTTAAGACAAATATTAAAATAATCTAAATTCTAATAATTCTAAACCAATCTTCTAATTTTTTCTCCTACTCCTTTCCTAGTCTCAAATCTTAGCCTTTTTCCTTAAACTTCCTATGGGTTTTCTCCACTTTATCTTCAAATATTCTATTAAATCTTCTTAATTTAATTTCCATAGAGTCTCTCTTGTTTGCTGAAAATTTCTTTAAACTCAATCTTTATGGAAGCAGTACACATATTGTTCCAATTATATATATATATATAAAAATATATACATATGTATATATTTATATATGCACACATATATACGTACACAATGAAACATTTAACAGTGTATATAATATACACATATGCATATGTACCTATCTGTATATACACACACTTATATGAAACACTTTAATGGTGAAATAATTTATTGTATATTCTTGTGTTAATATACCAATAGCCCTAGCGATGACACATGCCCAGGTGTGTTTTACATTTGCGTGCTTTGGTTTTTCAGACCTTTTTTTGCAGAAGGCTAGTAGGCCCACAAGGGCAAGAACATGACCTGCCAGTCCTAACACGGTGCCTGGCACTTCCAGGGTGGATGCGTGTGTGAGAGGGAACGGATGCGTGCGAGAGAAGGCGGGGGAGCGCCAGAGAACAGGCCTAGAAAGGAGAATGCTGGAGGGAGTAGCCGAGAGAGACAGAGTCATCTCTCCCACAATATGTCACTGTAACCGGAGAAGAAAAGAAAGCTAATTTTTAAAATCCCTATCTGAAGAATTTTTATCTATATTATGCAAACAACAATGGCGGAATTCCCCAGACCCATTCATATGAGGTACTAGATACTAATGGACGTGAGGAGGTCCAAACGGCACGCCTGCCGAGCACCCGGGAAAGAAAGGCCGCCAAGGATACTCCGCACATGGCCCTCCCTATTAACCCATTTAAAAAATGATGGGGAAAAAATTCGATCATAATTTTCAGATCAACTTTCTACCAGGCCTCGAGGGAGCCTCCAATTTTACCCCATTGCCAGCAGGCTTTGTGGGAACACACATGGCCCCTTTGTCTCTCAAAATAAGATCCAGGCTCTTCAGGCAGATGGTGCAAGAGGCAATTACGTGCACTCCGACTGCTTCCACCGCTTGGAAGAGAAGTCGCCAGTGCCTAACTGAGCAGCAGGGCTTTTCAAAAAGTCTCTCGGCCTGAACCATATCTGATTGTGTAAGCCCTCCCCAGTCTCCCGTGGATTTTCTTTAAACAGGTAAACTGCCCACTGGGGCAGGTTAAGCCGGTTCTTTGAGGCACTACAGTTACGTCTTTAGCATAACTTCCTCCCGGCCAATCTCGCGGAGGCATGGTGAAAAGAGATGAAGTGGCAGGCACGGTGCTATGTAGATTGGGCCCCTGAAGCCTTTTCAAATATTTCCACCAGGTTTTCAGAGCAAGATCTGCTGCCAGTCACAGTGGTTCACTGGGGAGGCACTCTAGGAGGGGAAATAAATCAGATGCTAATTCTCTACACCGGAGGGAGGTGGGGGAAGAAGTGCGTGGCAGGGAGGTCAAGGAAATAGATTCATAACTAAGTACATTTCCTACAAAGTGAAATACACCTTTTGAAAACTTCCAGACTAGCTTATCTGTACAGACTTCCAGTCTCCCCCGGCCCCCATCGAATATTTCTCTAACATCCTTATTTCCTAAAGTAAATTAGCAAAACAGAAGTTGTTCTCTGAAATGAAGTCAGCATTCAGAACAGAGAGACCCCAAAGCTGCTCGAAACTAAGGGGCTTTGGAAACACACTCAGAACCACTCAGGAAAGTACAGGTCATTGCCCCTCTGTTACGGGCTCGGCACACGGGGTCCCGTCCACCCGGCATCATAAATTATCCTTCCGGGCTCGCACTGCAAGTCAGGGACAAAGGGCTGGCCACAGACCCATTCTGAAATAGGTCAAGCTTGTCTCTGGAGCACACCCTCTGTTTTCTGTTGAGCCGCTGGTCCTCCTCCACTTTCCAGTGTTTAACTGCCGGACTAGTCCTCCGCTCCATCCCCACCCCAGCTCTCCAAAACTGTTATTAGATCAACTCAAAGACAGAATGATGCTGCACCCCAAACTGCCCCCTCTTAGCTACAATTTCATCCTCTTCACTACTGCGTTGTGCCCCTCGGCCTACCAAGTTCCATCCTGAAAAACATAAACATCCTCCCTTAATGGCTTGTCACCATCCAGCCAAGTGACTGCTTCTGGGCTCCTCCTCAAGGCCAGCCTCCTGGAAGGAGGTGTCTCTGCAGACAGTCCCTACGTCCTCACCCTAGTTATGCCTCCACGTGGACTACAATCTGGCTTTCAGTGCCGCCACTAAACAGGAACACCTGATGTGAATCAGCTCTGAAATCACTTGTTACAGTTACCAATTTTCTCTACAATGCCAAAACCACAGATCTTTTTCTCTTTCCCCCTGACTTTCCCTCCAGTGACAAGCATCACAGTCACCTGCTCTCCTCTTAAAACTCTCTCTCCTCTCCGCACTTGGCCTTCCTGGCGGCGGTCTCCTCCTTCCTTCCCTTGTCCGCTCCCTTTGCTGTGACTCATCTCTCCATGGCCTCAAAGGCTGACTCCGGAGAGCTTGGTCCTTGGTCACCTGTATCACTCTAAATTTGTCTAGGGGATCCTCTCTATTCCCACAGATTTAAGTACTGTTATTGGTGGGGGGGTTTTTTTAATATCTAAAAGTATATCTACAATTCAGAGTTCTCACTAAACTTTTAGACACATATGTAGCTGCCTTGCACTTAACAGTCACATTGGTTGCCTTAAACTTAACCAGCCTTAACAGAGTTCTCTAGTTCCCCTTTATTAGAAAATTATTTCAACATCCCATCTCGCCTATCTTGGTATCAGTAAATGACACCATCACTGGCACTGCTACCCAAACCAGAACCCCAACCCAAGCGTTATCTCGACCCCGCCCTTTCTCTCCCTCTTATCCCCCCTTCATCAGGCACCGCTGCTGGTTCTCCTAGCAGAATCTATGGCACATCTGTCTCCTTCTGGTCTGGCCTCCTAGGCTCCCACTTGGAATCTCACCCTGGACTCTCTGCTTCCACTTGGCCCATTTCTAATAAAGTCGGGTCAGAATGCTGTGTGGGAAAGGGGGTCACTGCAACCAGCTGGGGCCACGAGTACATGCAGAGGAGCTGGCACAACAGTCTTCCCGGAGGGGCTGATTTGAGCTAAGTCTTGAAGAGAAAGACGCACTCACAAAGGAGATGGCCTGAGACAGAGAGGGCTGGGTGCATCAAGGTAGACGGAGGGGAAGCTCAGTGCAGGGTGGAAACGCGCATAACCCTACAGGGCCAGAAGGAAGGAGTGTGTAGGGGAGGAGGCAGGATGCAAAATCAGGAGCCACGTCCTGGGAGGTTCTGCCTGCTGTGCTAAGCGGTTGGGAACTTACCCTGAAGGCGGTGTTGACTCAGTGAGGGATTTCAAACATGAGGATAACATGATTAATAAAGGCTAACATTTGGTAAGAGAGTGCCGGGCAACGCTCTAAGTGCTTCACACGGATTAAGTCATTTAATCCTCATGACAATCTGATGAGGCAGAGGCTATTCCATAGCCTCATTTCCAGTAAGAAAACTGACTCTGAAGCCTAAGTTCTTCAAGGACAGGTTCTTCATCTGTTTACAAAAGGATCCTGAGGTCTTGTCATTGGGTCTGGCACGATGAACCAGCGAACAAACAAACAGATGAGGCAGAGAGGTTCTACTCCCAGGGGAGGGAGAACCAGGTTTTGAAAAGAGGTGGCTTGACCCCAGAGCCCTCACGATTAACCACTGTCATTGTACATTATGAAGAAAATAATAATAATTCGGGGTGGAAGGAGGAGAGACTGGAATGCGACAGAACTGACAGAAGCCTCACAAGAGAATTAAAAGTGTCTTTCTAATTGACGGAATGAGTCATTTAGCTGTGAGATGAACTATCACCTTTGAAATCTGAAGATTCTATAAATGACATTTCCTAAAGTGCGGTCCAAGGGTCGTCTGCTTCAGAAGCTCCTGAAAAGTGATCAGAGACGCACAGTTCTTGGACTCACCACTTTGGCTGCTGTTGTTCAACTGCAGTTGGCCCCATTCTCCCCCCGTTAGTCTCCCCTGCTGGATTCGTCTTCGACATGCTAGTTCAGGGGGAAGTGACCACAGAATCTGTGCTGTCATCAATCTCCATGAAATTCTTACAAAAACAAATTTTGAGATTAAATGGTGTACCATCTTTGAGCTTCTGAATGTTCTGGAGGAAAGCGACATGTGCATGTTAAGGTATTTTGAAGAATTTTTCCTTTACTCTTTTTTCCCAGAGATGCCATCTCTCGAATCAAAAAATTTAGATGAATTTGGCTAATTTTTTAAAAAATGTCGCATTTTATGAATCTTCCAGAAGTCAGCTAAGTCTTAAGCAGGAGTAGATATATTTCGCACACATGTAAGGAATTTCACCGTCCACAAAACAGTGGACATATGAACTATAAAATTGGGTGCAGACTAAGATTTCATGCATTTCTTGCTAGACTAGTGACTGCCAAATCTGATTTTATCATACCCAGAGAAAAATGAACTCATGTAAGTGGTATCAAGTATTTCGAATACATTTCCAATAACAATAAGTTTTTAGACATTGCTTAAAATATGTGTCACCCAACACCTTCAAGAGAAGCTAAACAGATAGCTCGCCTCCATCATGAACCATGGTAATAACCTTTACTTAGTGTTGGGGTTCTTCTAAAAAGCAAAGCTCGAGACCAGCACTTGGGTGCTGGTAGCTTGTTTTGAGGAGATAACTCAGAAGACGTTTTCAAGCTGACTGTACTGAGCTCGGCAGGGGCTGGGTCCCTGGAGGAACCCATCGGTGAGATAATCGCTGTACATGACTTTCAAAGCCGCCATCCAGTTGGACAGAAGAGGGAAACATCTACCCACCAGTCCTTGTTCTGTTGGCCAAGGGCTGCTAAGTGGTCTGTTAGGGACACTCAGGGGTCAGAATGGGCGAACGGCTCTTTGTACCCACTTCATTCTGTGGTGACCAGCTGAGCATGGGACAGGCTGCTGAGCATCTACACCTGCACAGAGCAGGTGTTGTGACAATGACTTCTGTAAAAACGCAGTCAAAATAGGACATACGGTCCAAGAGGAGTCTACTATCTCCTTTTTTAGACATTTAATAATTATCAGAGGTGACTCCCTAGGCAAAGGAGTGTGCGTTTTTTCAAACACAGGAATTATAAATATTTTATCTCCAGAGATGCTTTTGGATTTTTAGTTTGGATTATGTCTGTGCCCTATTTCTGCTCCTCCTGGCCTGACGAGAAACATTTGTCCCTTCGCAGCGAACATGCAAAACTTGGAAAGCACCCATGAAATAAAAGCAGGTTAAAATAAATTCCCCATGAGCTCGGCCTTGAAATTGTTTATTTGGTAACTGAAGAGAGTCTTGCTGGACACTGAGCAGATTATGAAGTTGCCACCAAAAGGACTTCTAAGCATAGGTTGCTTTTAAATCATTCTGATGGTAACGTAAGCTGTGGCGGGCTGGAACCATTTGAAAAAGTGCAACACATGTCCCCTTATGCTTCCTTAGGATAAGCACAATGAGCCATTTTTCTCCTCTGGACGGTCTCAAAGTTCTCCGTATCAGCGCCTGCCCCAGCCCCGCCCTGCGGTTCCCGCTGCCCGCACCCGCTCCCACCCCATTTCCCACTATTTTTTTGGTTAAGCAGCAAAGGACGGGAAGAACACCCTCGACCTTTTCTATTATTTCAGCTCATGAAGATCCATTTTTATTTCCCTATATTTACCCTGTGTTCTTCCAGAAGCTACTGATGCTGTGAAAGCTGCTTTACAACCTAGGTCTTGTATATTAGTGGGAACACAGAGCCTGGGGTTTGTCAACCCTGGGTCTGAATTCTGGCTCCACCACTTATAAACTGTATGAACTTGAAATCATTCCTTAGCTTACTTGGGCCTCATGCTCTCTTCGGCGAAGTGAGGCGCATAACAACAAAGCTCTTACAGGGCTGCTGCGAAGCCTAAACAAGGTCGCAGATGAGAAAGTGCTGGATGTGGTGTCTGACACACAACAAACATTTGCTAAAGAATCATCATCATCAGTCAGTGCTGTCCACAATCTGTTTTCTTCTGCATCCTTAGATGTTATGGGTGAGTCTGACAACAAATGTACAGACGAGGTCACCTGTAACAAGAACTTGAAGTCGTTCTTGCCTCCCGGCTTCAAACCGGTGCTCTGTGACCCACAGTGTTTATGAGCTTGATGAGCAGAGAGCAGTAGGTAGAAAGACGACGGAGTAAGCGCTGCCTAATGACCAACCTGGTCACCAAAAACGGTTCTTAAAAGAAGCTTTGAAGCAAAACCTCTGGACCCCTGACATGGCTGGAAAAAAGTAATTGCGAGCTGACTTACCCCAGCTGAGAACTTCAAATGTGGAGGATTCTCTATTGAATTTCTCAAAGGCACACAGAGCAATAGGTTTTGTTGCTGTCGCTGTAAAAATGCAAGGCCTGTCCATGAACAATGAGGAAATGACTGTTGTCCCTGCTTGGTGTTCTCCGGTCCCACCCAAAGTGCAGTCAACGCCACATAGTACAAAGAGGACATTTTACTCGAGTTGGCGGTTCACATGGGTACCGTGCAGGCCAAAAGAATAAGAAAACAAAGCTGCTCTGGGATTTAAACTGTGAACCACACTGCAGTTTATGTATTAGTCATGCATGCGAGTAAACTGAGGGCTTTTACACAGAAGTGGAGAGGAAGGTTTTGGGGACTTTTCAAACACTTATTGGGATAATTTGCTTGTGACACCGGGAAGGTGGGACTAAACTGGTTTGGGAAAGGGGTAAATTGGGCTCTACCAGTCAGGCCTCTGACTCTGTCTGGAGGGACACTATGAGAATAAAAAAGATGGTCAGATGGAAAAGTAGGAAAGGGAAGTCAGGAAACCAGGATCTCACAGGGTTTACCTAGAAACTGCCCAGAAGAGAAAGCCCCTGGATGTGACAGGTAACAGTAGAGCCACCACAAAGGTGTTTTCTGCCAAGGGGCGGTGCTGATCTGACCTCTATGGGTACCTGACAGCATGCCAGAATTCTCCGGGAACAAGTTACTAAAACCCACATTCAAGAACTGCTTGAAGGCAAGGTTACGACGGGTAAGTCTGAGGCCTGATCACCTGAGGCAGAAAACAAAGTCTTGAAGCCGTATTTTGTAGAGCCATCTTATCTGAACATGGACCTCTGCATCACTAAAGTCAAAATACAGGTGTGCATGCTGCCCCTCGCGCAGGGCACACATCTCCAGACCTGGTGAGGCGGAGCCATGGTGTCCTTCCCATCAACCCAGGAAGCGCTTCCCAACCAGCCTCTCAAAATCATGTCACCTCTGCCATGGCCAGCCACTCCCGCCCCGTGACCCAATCTCTCTCACTGCCCAGTATGAATGTCTTTGGCAGAATTTTACCATCTGAAGCAACCCTATTATTCATTTATTTTTGCTGAAGTGCTTCTTTTCTCTTTGCAAACTGTCTGTGAAAATTCTTTTCAAACTTAAATGCTGTTAATGACTTTTCTCTGTGTCACCTTAAATATGTAGCTCGAACTTGCTCGGCACCTCTCCCTAAGTTAGTTCTCCACTGATCACGGTGAGAAAATGCACCTCGCTATTTTGTCCATTTGCCCATTCAACATTCTAATGCATTACTCAAACCGAGCGGATCTCCTGCACCCACACTCTCCACACGGTGCCCAGAGAGAACACGGGGCTCTCGAGCATCTGAAATGTGGCTAGCCTGGGTTCACACAAATTCCAATTGCCTCACGCCGACTGTGAAAACTCTGAATACAAAATGAACATACACTATCTCATTAGTAATTTTTGAGTGTGTGTTGAAATGTTAATATTTTGGAATAATTGGGCTAAATTATATTGTTAAAATTTATTTCACCTACGTTTTTCGTGTGGCTACTAGAAAAATTGTAAATTACCTACATGGATCACATTACATTTCTGATGGACAGCGCTGGTCCTCGCAGTCACAGTGGTGTCAGTACGTCTGAAGTACGCTGTTGTCCCTAGAGCACACACTATTCTGTTCTGTAAGACTGGCGAATGCCGTCCATTTCTCCCTCTGGGACGCATACCTAGAACTGGGTCCTTATGAAGTGATGTCCATTGAGAAATGCTCTCTGGCAGGGACGCTCAGCTGCTCTGTAAGGTCAGTCTGGCGGTTCAGCGTTGGGACTTGCTTACAACAGCCCATTGTGTGAATCAGACATGGGTTTTCTTGTGTCCTCTGCATTTTAGCAGCAATTATGGCTGCCAGGGTCAGGCACTTTCAGGCAGTTAATAACCAGCTTGACTGAAAGTCCATCAGCTTTTTAGCCATTCATTAAATGCTAGGAAATGCCTTCCCCCAAGGTCAGTACTGCTTAGCTCAGTCATACTTTATGACTGAGAAAGAATGCTTTCCTCCTCATTGTCAATAGCATTGATTGGCACTTCTTTGGGTGGCCCTGGTCATTTTCATTTGCCCCCCTTTGTTTTCAACTGCCAAAGAGATGACATCATCTTTCCTTTCACAATATGGACATTATTGCAAGGCTTACAATCTAGTACAAGGCCCTCCACTGTCAGACATCGGACCTCACCTCTTTATTATTATTGAAAGTGACTCACGGGGAAAGGAAACTCCAAGAAGCAAGGAGGCCCACGCCGTCAACTCTACAAGTCACCAGGCTGATAAACTACCATCTTTACCACCAGCCACAATGCTCCCATTAAACTCAACAAGAAGAGTAGGCATGACTAATTCTTCCCTTTACCCACCAAAAATAAATCACAGCACTGAGCTGGAATGAGACACAGACTTTTCTAGGATGAAGAGTTGTGCTGGAGGCTGAAACACTGGAAACACTTTGAAAATGAGCCAGGTGGCCTGAGCAGAGGACTGAGGAACCGAGCCCCCGAACCAGACCCTCCCAGAAAGCTGAGTTGTCAGAGGCGGCTGCAATAATTTCCAGAATAGGGTGGCAGCGAGGGAATTTTAGTAGATGCTGAAAATATGCACTGATCGTTTCACTTGGTCACTCATTGACAAGTTTCTGTCCTTCCACGGCCTTCACAAATTACTCATGTTTAGGGATCATTCCAGTTCCTCCCAAATGCCACGCACCTAAAATTTACAGCAGCTTATGTACAAATATTTCATTTGCAGCTGATTCACTGAAGTTCAACTCCATGACTCAATACAAGCAACGCCTAGGACATAAGAGGTAACAGAAAGAGCTTGGGTATTGGGGGCCAGACACATGGTTGATTGAATTCTATTATTTCACTTTGTGTTTTAAATCCCTCATCCCTAAAATAGGGGCATTAATAGATGTTTTGGAGGATGAACTATACAAAGGACCTATTAACAGTGCACGCGCCCGGGGCATACTATCAGTGACTGGGGTTAGCCCGCGGTGGAATACAATAGCGGAGGTTTTTGATTCCTTTTGATCAGAATCAATATGTCTATGTGGATGGGATAACAGCCTTAAAGAAATATTTGCACACGCACGTTCACGGCAGCAGTATTCACTATCGCTAAAAGGCAGGAGGAACCTAAGTGTTCACTGGCAGACAAACAGAGAGACAGCTTGTGGCCTATGCACACAATGGGGTCCTATTCGGCCACAAAAGGAGGACGTTCTGGCACCGGCCACAGCATGGATGAATTCCGAAGGCATTACCCTAAGTAAAACAAGCCGGGCACAAAGAGACAACTACTGTGTGATTCTACTGACACAGAAGTACTCAAATTCGTAGGGGTCGTAGTCGGAGTCGAAGCAGAATGGCGGTTGCCAGGTTCTGGGAGGAGGGAAGAACAGGGAGTTGTTAAGTGGGCCCAGCATTTCGGTTTTGCAAGACGAAAGGAGATCTGGAGATGGGTGGTGGTGACGGTCGTGCAACAAGTGAACATAGTGACTGCCACTGAAACTTACACTTAAAAATGGTTAAGATGGTAAGTTTTCTATGTATGTTTTACCAGAATTTCAAAAATTAAAATAAAAAAACAGAATAACACTATCGATTTCTTTACATTTTCTTGTTGAGTGGGTTATGGGATAATGTCTTTCATGATGTAACCCAGTATCTGGCACCTATGTACAAGCCAAATAAATTGCAGGCGTTAAAAAAAAATTACACAAACCAACCACCCAAAACAATCAGCAATGGACTTTCTTTGAATCTACAACTGCCGGCTCTGAGCTCAGATGGCTGAGAGTGAAAACAAACCTAAGATGCTCCCTAAAACCGGGAATGAAACAACCATGAGTGTCCATCTCTGAGTCCAAGGCTGAATCCTAAGTAGACCCAGCAGGGGGCGACAAAGAGGGGAGGCACAATGAATCCCAACAGGAAGGCAGGTCAGAGGAAAGTCACCTGAATGGGGTCCCACTGTGGCAGGGGTCCCTGGGTACCCCTTCAGGCTGCCCAAACCCAGGCCTCTGAACACAGCCCCTGATACTCAGCTGGGCATTCATTTTCCCTCCCCATCAATGTTTTTCACAGGCCTTCACTCACTTGGATGTGTCTTTTCCCAGAAGCTAACAAGCTTGGTAAATTGTTCTTCTGAACGAAACACTGAGTCATTAGAAAGATGTCTTTTTTTTAGCAAAAGAAGATGAAGAAGACTTCCTAAGTCCCTGTGACGGTTCAGTACCTGTCAGGCTAGCAGGGTCCCCGCCCAGTTGGGGCTACGTAAGGTCAGGCAGCAGTAATTTTTCTCGAAGGGCCGGGTCAGTTTGCTCCTTCAGCTCACTTGCAAATCTGGCCACACTTCCTCTCCTCCTGATCTAAAATATTCCAGTTTTTAATTAGTTCCAGGCCAGCCGATGTGACTGCCCCATCTCACAACGCCTATGTGCCAATTCAAAGTCTGAAGCCGATGGACTAACAGAGCCAACCGAAGACCCGTTGAAGGAGGCAAACGGAGCCACACGCTGCTGGAGAATTTGCCTGAGGGCCTGCCAGCCCCGGGCTTTCCAAGCCCTGCCGGGGCCGGGCCTGGTAGGAAAGGGTTGCGGAGTTCCCAGCCTCCCCTGAAGCCAGAGTGTGGTGAAGGCGTGGGATGTAAACTCCCCCCGATCGAGGGACGAGTCCCAAGAACAGTGACATCTTTGGCTGAGCACGTAAGAGCAAAGGTCATGGCCAGAATGTGGCAGGAGCCAGCAGACTGGATAAAGAAAATGAACACAGGTTCAGTTTCTTTTCAATGTGCAGCCTCATTTGCTCCCGAAATACGGAGCAGGCAAGCCCTTGAGTCCACAGCTCAGCTTCATCTCGCTCTCCTGCGTTTGACAGTTTTGGGGGTTTTTGTGTTCAGTGTTGCCCCTTTATAGTGCTCCTCTCACTTCATAACTATAAGGAGGGAAAAAAGCACACATCCATATAATGTGTGTGTGTGTATACACATATATACATGCACATACACATATATGATGTAATCTTATGTTTGTGTATGTGCACATGCACATTATATATTTTTATAAGATCTGAGTTTGAATTAATGCAATTAAATTCAGCGTGTTCCTTCATATTGTACTTTACCGTAATGCAAATGCTTAAATCATACCTCCAGAAACAAAATAATATTCATCTAGTAAAAATTTCTCCTATCAGCAGGTATTACGTTTCATAGAGTTCAATTTAAATTCTATAAGACATGCAATGGGTGCCAACTTTTCCCATTTTAAATGCCTTCTAAGAACATATTTTATATTAATTTATTTTTTCATTTCTTCAACGTGTATTTATTGTCTACTATGTGTCGGGCTAAATCTACTATTTAACAGTAAACAATAAAAAATACATAGACAAACTACCTACTTTATAAAGTATTTTCAGGATGTTATTTACCTTCTAGTTACTGTCTTTAAAAAAAAGAAAGTCAACGCATCCTGAATACTTAAGGTCTCAGGCAATTACTGCTAGTTCACTGTCACAGCATCATGACTCGTCTTAGCTTTAAGATCATAGCCACAAACTCTTTGGTTTATCCTTGACCTTGACGGTTTGCTCTGCGTCATCCTCCTATCACAGGGGACACGGCATGGACCCCACAGCTATGCCATCCTGCTACTCACTGACTCATCCCCCAAAGGCTATCTGGGATTCATAATGGTTGGGTCACACTTTTATACTGGAAGTGTATGCCTTCCCAACCTGGCATAGGTACAGATCATCACTGAGACAGTAAAAAAAGAAAGGAGAAAGAAAAAACCCACAGTCACTTTCAGTGCACTGAACAGCACAGGCAGTCACAAGATGGCCCCTGGTAAATACCCCTCAGGGGAAAACAAAACAAAACCCGCTTGCATCCAATGTGCTGTGTGCAAACATCTGTCTCCGGCCTATTCGGCAGCTCTGTCTCTGGCTCTTCAGCGTCCTGCTGGCTTGCTCCCGCACGCAGCCCAGGTCCAGGCTGAGGTTGGGAAGTGTCACATTACATCTCTCAGGGTTTCTTATAGTAGCTGTCTTCTCCACACTCTGCCAGGAGTCTTATTTCCCAGGGTGTGACCTTCTGTTACTTGATTCCCCATGGCTCCTCCCAACCCCTGGATATCTGGTTTCCAATGAGTGTCATCACAAATTAGAAAGGCCTTATCGAAGAGAACTGGGTAGAAAAAGCCAGGAACGTTTTTTCTGGGATTACCCGTACTGGGGCAGAAAGGTGAACAGAAGAAAATTGGGAAGGGGAGCCTACCTTCTGACTTGGCTTTACCTCGTAGGGACCAGCCAGGCTTACCGATGACCTGTGGTGTTGACTGGGCCTGTCACTTAAAACTAAACATGTTTCACAGTGGCGGCCAGCCAAAAACATAAATTCCGCCCCAAACTAAACACTGCGGAAGGTCTGCCTCGTTTCAAAACCCCTATGCCAACCGCACGATACACAGCGTGCCGTGGGGGTGATCCAGCAGCAGTGCTGGGAGGGGCAGGCGGCGCTCCAGGGGTCACTCCTGACGCCACCGCTCCCTGGATTTTGGAAGGGTGTCAGGATTTGTCTTTATTTCTATGAAATAATCAAGGTTGGGTGTGCGAAAACGGCTAATAAGGAAGACCATTTAACTTGGTAATACACTTACTGGCTAGCTTCAAGAAAGAAAGTCGATAAGAGATTCCCCACGGGAGCTGGGGCGGGGGCAGGGGAGGACTGTGGGTCAGTGGATAAAAGTTTTGGGGGCAATGATGGTGATGGTGGGACTGTCCCCTTCCTAAAATGAAAAGCAATTTTTGCCTCATTACTTGGGGAAAAGAAACTTGAGATGCAGAAATTTTCTTGGGATACGGGGATCTGCAACTTCTCTAATGAGCCCTACCTTGGTGTCTCTATAGTGATCACAGTACAGAAGACATCTAAAATCTGTTAGGTCACTGACATGTTCCTTTTGGACTGAGCTTCCCTCCTTATTCCCACCCATCTCATTTTCAAACCTATTTTCCTAGGAGAATTTCCATCTGAATAAACTGCAGGTCAGGTTCTCTTTTCTGGCCTCCTCCTGTAGTTATGTTTGTACATTTCTCTTTTTAGTGGCCTTGATCCGAATGACGCGCAGTGTGTTCATCTAGCATTCCAGGAAGAGTTTCAGGTGGTTTACAAGACTAAACAAAAAGAGATGATTTAAAAGCTACAAGAGAAGCATCGACATCTTGAAGAATTTCTGAATTTAAGAGAGTAGGTCAGAACGTCTCACTTTGTCAGGTTTGTTAGTAGAGCTGCCAGCGAGGCAAAGGCCCCCCGGCAGACATCTGTGCTAAAGCACAAAGACCTCTGTCTCTTTGCTCACAGAGAACAGGAAACATTTCGTCTCCAACAGATCAAGGCTCAGAACACTGCCAAGTTCCGTGGCGCAGGAAGCTGGTGACCCTCCCGTTATCTGTAGCAGTTCCCATTCTTCGTGGAACAGCTGCGCCTCTACATCCCCAAGGCATCCGCAAGGGGCACTTGGCTGTGCTTGGCGGAGCTCACAGGGCCAGGCCCCGAGAGGTCCTCAGAGTTCTGCTGCTCCAGTGCTCGGTTTGAAGCTGCCAGATGGGAATGGAGCACCAAGAAAAATGTCTTTGTGACTCTGAAACTTCAAAGGCACAGGGAGGGCGTTCCATCATTAGTTGCCATCTTTCTGAATTAGATAACTCTCTCTACATAAAAAAGGAGGCTATAATTTTTTAAATAAATTAGTTATAGTAATCCAGGTCTTAATACATTTATATTCCAACCAATGTTTTCACATGGCTCTCAGTCAGTGACGTCTACAACTTTGTTTATTGTTCTCTGCCACCCACACCGTCTTGCATGGCACTGTGCAGAGCCTCGTCAAAATGTTTGTACTGTATCTAGTAGCATTTGTATTTTAATACTTAGAACATTACTGGAGCACCTGCCAGCAAAACAAAGTGTCTTTCCATTTAACAGGTGTTATGTAAATTTTGATCAGCGCTAGGTTCTATTATTTGGGTGAAAAATAGTAAATAGTTTGATGTGTTTGTACAATTTGCAAGTGTGCATGTCTATGTGTATTTGCGTGTATGTATGTGTGTGTATTATATATCATATCTATGGTATATGTTATATATGTATTTTTTCCTTCTCAGGAAGAACTGAGATTTTGATTATCAAACTTGATAACTAAACTAACCCTTTATAAAGCACCATACATGCCACATGCCCCTGGTCACTGGTACTCCTTACTTACTTTGCTGTCTTGCCGAGGACTAATCACTGGACGGAGAGCCCGCAGCAACGCCGTTGCTCTGCGGTATTGTAGTTCGAGCTGATCTCAGGCAGCGCGGCAACATTCCAACAGCAACAGTACTTGTCAAGTCCGGGACCCGCACCCTTGTGTTCCCCGTGGGGGTGAGAGGACGTGCCCTGGAGCCTATCCTGGGCACTTCAGTGGCACACACGCCTGAGGCTCACAGCTCCTCTTCGCAGACTAGAGAGGACTGTGCCAGCCCTCGTGGTGGTTAAACACGCTGCACTCCTGGTTATTTTGTGGCTCCTGGTTTATAAGGTACAGTACAGGAATACCTGACCTTAGCCTGAAAACTCCTTAAATTCTCCAGCAGAAGCTGTGGTGGGTCCTGAATTTGGGTTTCCAAATGGAACTTAATTTTGTGGTGCCAGGACACATTCTTCCAAGTCAAAGCCAACAGGAAGGGGGAATCGTGCTTCATCCGATCGATGTTCTAGCTGCACGCGGATTCTGGCCTCACAGGGCAAAGTCTGAAGAGCTGGGAACCAGCAAAGTCTGAAGAGCCTGGGACAGTCCCCTCGAGCGTTGGCAACTGAAGCCTGGCAGGGAGAGTCTGACAAGCGACTCAAATATGTCCCAAAACACATCTGTGGAAGCAAGGAAGGATCTAACAGAGCTAGTCAAAGTCAGCAGAGGGTTGAGGTAGGAAATGCTGAAAACTGTCCTCTTGGCACAAAAGTTAACTGACAATGCATGTCGAATGCCCCAGGGTGAGCCAGGCAGCTCGCAGGAAGGAGAGGTGGGTCTGAGCCTCGGACTGTGCCTCTGGGAAGCTTGCATCTGATTGGTTGGGGAGATAAGGAGAAGGTAGGGGCCATACGCGTCCCCTGGGACTTCTCTGTCACCCTGATCCATCTGACCCTTTATTTCTTCATAAATACTGTGAGCTTTATAGGCTTAATTTTGGGTCAAATCATATCTAATTGTAATTTGCAAACCTCAGTCTTTTATCATGTTTGGAAATCACTGGAGGCAGCCAAAAGAATGTTCAAAATAAAAAAGACAAGAAAAAAAGATGGTTAAAAGTTGAAATGTTCTAATTAAAAGAGTGAAAGAATTAAGAAAAATGTCTAGAGCAACAACATAGACAACAGACTGAAATGGCCCTTCACAAGGAAAAAAACAGAGAAACTTTTTAGAAAATGTCGCCAAGGCTAACACTTTAGAGGGATGTCAAAGAGGTGAACTTCAGCGATGGCCTGGAGCTATTAGCCTGGATTTTCAGCAACATTGTGAGCTGGTTGTTAAACACAGCCATTATCACAAGAGAAAATATGTAAACTTACATGTAAAGAAATAATCTTAAAAACATGGGTAATAAATATTCAAAACTCATCACTTCCGAATTACTACAATTTACTCTCATTTACACTCTCGTGGTTATTTGTGTCCGTCTTATCTCTGGGATAAACATACTACACAATGGTGAGCTATTCTGCCACTCTTCCCAACTCTTCTTTCACTGATATCAAACTGTTTGTTTCAAGTCAGCCATGGGGGGAGTGCTTATGCCGTGGAAGTCAGCAAAGCTAAAAACACGCACATTACATAAAATTATATGCACTGGGGGCCAGGCAGGTATGTCTTTGCATGAGCTTGGTTTATTTTGTTGGTTGTCTAGACATAGAGTGATTATAATGCAGATAAAACTTAAAATATGTCAAGTCTTTATCCCTTACCTTGAGAATTGTACAAATAATGAAGGAAAAATTTTTCCAGTATTAAAAAACTATTATGCGATTCAGCAGACGAATGAATAAGCGGAATTTTGACATACATTTTGGTTATTTTGCTTTTATCTCTCTCACTAAAGTAAAAGAAAAGATCAATCAGCATTTGTGTTGCAACTACATTCATTCATCCAGTGCAGTTATAGTGGCTGTGGATACAGGAGTTCAGGACAAGGATCAACGAAAGCATTCTGTAAGAATCAGCTGCAATAAACTTACGTGCCTGCATATATGTCTCATATTATGTCAACGTTTTTCCCCAAAGAGTTAATTAAACATCTACCAGCACATCTCTGCACAGAACCCACACAGCATTTACACCGTGAAACACTGGCAAGGTGCGGCTGGAGGACATAGTAGTACAGTAGAAACAGATCCTAAAACCACGACTGACTGCCTCCTCAATGAGCCAAATGCAGGGCCCTCCGTGTGTATGAGGGCAATGGTATCATGATGCATGGCAGGTGCTGTAGCCAATGAGAAGTTAGAAGAGAGGCCGGACTTAGTCATTTGGTTTTTTTCCTCACTGCATCTTTATACTAGAAGAACTGAACTGTGATATGGTCGCTAGACTAAGAAATATGTAACCTATATTTGTGGCTTAGCAATTCCCAAACGTTATACATGATAGAGATAACGGGAGGGGATGTCTCTACTGACACTCACATTATGGGAGTGACAGCTCTGTCACTTACATGTAAACAATGCGGGGAATGTGGTTGAGGTCCTGGTTGGCACACACACTCCAGGATTAGAGTCCAGACTCTGAAGATAAAGGCATTATCTTTGTCCTGGCCAGTCTTAGCAACCATCAACCTGGATGCTTCTCCCAGGTGAGCCAGCACTTTGAAGCCCAAGGCTCTGGCACATAGGACCTTCCTTCCAGAGGGCTGTCACTGACCCAAAGCCCCAGCCCCACCCTCAGGCCAGGCTCTGCCATGTTCTGAACCATGGAGGAGCAGGCAGCCCAGCTGTCATCCACTCTCAGTGACCTTTGTCTCCTAGTGAAAAACAAATTTGGGAGGAGTTTACGCTGGGGGAGGCTCTGATTCAGTTAAGGACCTGAGTCATATGGTACCCAGAGTTAGTCTCTGTCACACACGCCACTCTACAGACACAGCAGTGTAAGATTTCCTTGCGTAAAGCTGAAGGAGGTGGGAAGAGCTAGGAGCTGCATAGAGAAGGGGAGCTAGAACCCTCAGAAAAATGTGCCTGAAGCTTGCCCGACCTCCAGACTTCGTACTTGCGTAAGCCAGTAATTACCTTGCAAGATCTGAGCTTGCTTAAGCTATTTTTTTTCCTCCTACAACCTGAACCAGCGTAACTGACACTCAGCAAGATGTGACACTGGGGTTTGGAAAGGTCATCCATCGCTCAGCCTTGTAAGGAAGAGTAAACACTGGCCGGGCCTTGTCCTCCGCACGTGTCCCTCCTCCCGGGCCCCTCGGGTTTCTGGCCACCTCTCAATCACTTCACCAGAGCCCGCGTGAGTAATGCTCTCTGCTATCGGTATTCCTCTATTGTTACTTCTTGCCCCGACACTGCACAGTCCCCATGCATATTGTCCAAATAATCACTAAATTTCCCTTCGGAGTAAAAGAAAAAAAAAATAGGAGGCAATAGGTGAGGAGGATTAGCCAGATGTAGTTTTTGACAATTAACAGAAACATCTGAGCAGTTCAAATCCAGCCCTTTCCTGTGAAAGAACACTGGTTGACGATGTATATTAGTTTTGTTTTTCTGACATATGTTTTTAATAGTAATGATGATGATATGAAATCCACCCTCCCCCCAAGTTGATAGCACATAGAAAAATGCTAGTACGGACCAGGGATTTTTTTTTCCCCCTCCTAAAGCCAGAGAATGCATTCTTGGGATGACCTGGGGTCAATCCCCATCATCAAAATCTTGCTGTTCTGAGCACTTCTCTTCTGCAGATACTTCCTTTCGTGAACAGAAAAGTATTCGCTTAAAAAAAAAAAAACCCCTCTAAGCCTTTACTCTGAATGGCAACCACAATAATGTAGAAATTTTTATCTGGGCCATCTTTTCCCACTGTTTGCTATTTCTTATTAAATTGTTCAGGATTCACTTCCAGATTTTATTCTTTTCACAGATGAAGCACTTTGGCAGCTGTCAGACAGATTGAAAATGCGGCGGTGTTAAGACAGATGGCTTAATTATCTGGGACGTTGAAGCTGAGGCCTTTCAAAAGGGCAGACGACAACAAAGCACTGTTCTCGACATTGTGTTGCAAGTGGTGATCTCTGGCACCTTGCCTCCAAACCCTTTCTACCATGTCTCTACCCCTGGGCATGTCCCCAGGCCCACCGTGTCACCCGCCCCTCTGTTTTCCGGCTGACTAACCCCGGTTGGGCATTTGTGACCTGGCCTGGCTTCTCGCCTGTCTGCGCTGGGGCCCCGCCCCGCTACAATGAGAGGCCGCCCCTCGGTTGTGCATTCTGACCCACAACTCTCACCTGTAGTCTTCATACACCAAACGTTTAGGGTATAACAATAACGTAGATTCTTTTAAATATTTATAAACTGTAGGGGTTTTTGGGTTTTTTTTTAACACACAATGCATGTTCAGTGTAGGAAATGTCAATAGGAGAAAAAAAATACCCAACTCTCACATTCCAAAGATAACTGCCATGAACATCTGATATATATATTTCCAGATTTCTTTGCATATGCATATCTGACAATCTGTGTTAACTGTTAAATCTATATATCAACCTGAATTGGATATATTCTAAAATAATATGAATACATGCTCCAATGTGATTATACTACGCATATAGTTTTGTGAACTGCTTTTTCATTAGCCACAGATGGATTAGATTTCCTTTCCAGTAAATAAATATACATATACTTCATCACTGTTAATGACTATGGGATAGTCTGTCATATTAATATACCATAATTTATTTACCTGTAATAAAATGCCGTTTTATATGGTCCCCAGGTTGTTTTTCTCAATCATGAATGTTGCTGGCATGAATATTTTAGTGCTTCATTTTCTGGAATTCATTCTTAGAAGTGCACTTTCAGTGTAAGAAGATACAGACTCTTTTTAGAGCTTTTGACCCACGTCCATATTTCGCTCCAGATGCGCTGTGCGCATGCAGGTTGCCAGGAGTAGTCAGGTTAGGCCTTGGCTGTAGTCGAGTGGTATCACCCGGACAAATGATTAGGGGGATCGTGAGGGTTTGTTGCTGTTGTTACCAGTCAACTGCCATTCAAACTGATCGATGGGTGGCCGCCGCCTTGGACAGAAAATACAATTTTTGACATTATCAAGGACCTAAAATACTTAATGAAATTAAATAAATTAGTGCCAAATTAGTGCCAAATGACCATGGGCTCAGAGAGATGATTCATAATATATTCATAGAGCAAAAAGTGAAGATAATATTTACTTCATGTAATTTTTGTATCAGCGATGCAACATTTATACCCAATATATTCAGTTAAGTTCCAAATAAGTAAGTCTTGCCTAAATTTCCGCTTTAATTCCAGATCTGCATTTCTCTCCTTGCACAAGATACATTAGTCTGTAGAGTTATATAATTCAGCACCTCCAAAGTCCCATTTCTGATTCTTCCTTCCAATTTTGGTATTTCGGATATAAGCGCGATCAAATCTGTTTTCCCCGCTCACCTTACCTGAGTTGTCGTTAGCACATTAAAATTATTATCAATTCTCTTCACTTTCCCCACTTTTCTATTTCCCCAAAACAAAATCTGGACCCCACGCCCTTCCCTGAACACTAGACAACTACTGATCTCCTCGCTCCCTAAGCTTTTCCCATTTTTCAATCATTTGCTACTTATGACTAATTAATTTTTTCTAAGTTGTGACTCTGACTTTGTTCTACTCCCATGTCAAATGCTAGAAACGACTCCTGACTACTTACTGGGCTGCACCCGAACATGCTGGCCTGCCAGGGCGTTCCTGCACACTGTCACCTCATTCAGGGCCTGGTGATGCTGCCCGTTTCCTCCCACCTCTTCTCTTCTGACTCTTTCCAGTCTAGCTGAACTGGATTGTCACTGGGCTCTAAATGTGGTCTATGCTTTTTCTACTTCAACGTATTGTTCACACAATTTCTTGTCCTGGATACAACCCCTGCCCATCTTGTAAGTCCCTCTCTTCACCATCTATTCTACCTTTAGCATTCCTTCAGTGTTTGTTTCAGCCGGAAAGAGACAAGAGGCCCTCTGCTGGTGAGTGTCCGCTACAGTTCTGTTTAGGTCTCTTGGTCTTAACAGCTATGTGTTTTCTTATCTTATCCCTGTGGTTAGTTTCTTCAGTTGTTCATGAGCTGGGGCTGGGACTGGTCCTTCTTAAATCTCCCGTCTTCACCCGATACCTCAAGGATAATATTTGCTTTATAATGGCTGTTGGGAACCACGAAGATCAGAAAGGGTAGGTGGAGAATTCAGTGGGCTAGTGTATATTAAAACATACTTTAATTATAAAACTATTTAAAAATGGCTTTCCTTCACACCTGATGAAACTAAAGTTACATTAGATACTCCAAGTCACATGATCTATTACAGGGTTTTAGAAATCCCACAATCTAGGAAGTGGTCATGGATTTCCCACAGGATAGGTTAACTCTGTGATAGATACATTTTATTCTAAATTGCTGTTTTCTTCAAAGGCCAGCGCCCTACCACAGGCTGACTGGATTATCTTTTACAATGATCGATAATGCTGTTCAATGCCCCCACACGCAACAGAGAGCACTACTCCTATTAGCCAAGCTTTGATTTTTCCAAAGGAAAAAGACGGGGTGGGGAACCTTCCCTTTTAATTTCTTTTTTCTCCAGATATCATTTTTTGGAAACCTACAATACTTTGCCTTTTATAACTGGCAGGCCCCAAATCAGATAAATCTAGAAGGAAACGTAACTTCCCCTACTGGTCAAGCTCCTCCCCCGCTCCCAACCCCCAGCCCACAAGAGGAAAAGGAAGACAGATAAAAAAGATGGGACTTTTTTATTTCCATGTTTTTACCCTAATTTTTAAAAAGCTTAAAAACTAGTATTTTACTGATAATTTACCTCTTGAGCAGTCACTGAAGTTAGATTAATCCATAATCTAAGGCAGTGAATTTAACAGGAACCTTCAGCCTTGGACTACTTTACTTTGTGTCAGCGATACAATTTTAATATCGGTACTAAGGCAGGCTACTCAGCTGCTCAAAACCCTTGTGTGGTTCTCCCTATCCCTAAGATATAGACCATGCCTGACCTACTACGCCCTCTTACAGTCAAGTCAAGTCCTAGGACTTCTTTCCATGATTATTTCTAGATAAAAGCCTCCAGGTCTGCAACGCCAGCTACGACACTGAGTTTAATGCAGTAACCAGCAGGAATCATTTACGACTCTTGATATGGAGAGTGGTGGAGTCAGAGTTGTAACTTGGAAAGATTAATCAGGCAAAAAAGAGTAAACGGGAACCCTCCTTGGGAGGGACATTCACACCTTCTCTTCTTGGATTGCTTTGTTTTACTTTCTGGAATGCTGCTTCCAGGATTCAAATCCCACTCACTCTTCAATGGCCCTATGAAGAATTTCCAGTTTACTTCACCTCAATGGGACACGTCATTCTCTTTTCAGGCAATCTTTGGCACAAACTGTCTGAGCCATCCACGGGACATTCAATTTGCTGTTGCTTTGCTATTTATCATTGTCATACATTATCATTTAATGGGTTTTTAATGCATGTTATTTCTTTCTTTGATTAGATTATACATTTCTTGAAACCAGAAATTATATTGCACACATCTTTGGAGCCAACTAGCAACTTTACATAACAACGTATTTACTGCAGATACATTATTGGTATTTGGCAAATACTGATAATGCATAATGATGTTTGGGAAAGATGGTCGCTCAGTTATCTCTGGCTCCCTCTAGTGATGTCCGAAACATAGTACGCTGCTGCACATTTCTCATTTCATCCCATCTGCTGTAATTCTGCAACTCTTAGGCATGACTCAGAAAACACACTCGGCTACCAGAAAGGGACAGTTATGAGAGCCCACATGTCACAATCCCTTATTGTATGCCACAAGCTGCTACAGACATTATACTAGTCATCTTATCTAACCTGCACAACGATCGGGGAGGTATGTATTATTGTTCACCAGTTTGCAGATGAGGAGACCGAGGCACAGTGAAGGTCGGGTGAGTTGCCTAAGGTCAAACAGTGGGATCTTCTCTCATTTTATTTTCTTTTTTGCAGCTTTATTGAGATATAATAGACATATAACACTGAGTATGTTTAGGGTGTACAACATGATGATTTGATATATGTATATTACTGCAAAATGATTACCACAATACGGTTAGTCAACACATCCATAACTTCACATAGTTACAATTTGTATGTATTGAGACTTTTTAATATGCACTCTCTTAGCAACTTTCAAATATACAAGACAGTACTGTTAACTATAGTCACCATAGTGTACGCTGGATTTCTAGAACTTGTTCATCTTGTAACTGGAAGTTTGTGCCCTCAGATGACCTTGATCCATTTCCTTCGCCCCCACCCAGGCCCTAGCGACCACCAATCTACTCTCTGTTTCTGTGGGTTTGCTTGCTTGCTTGCTTTTAGATTCCTCAAATAAGTGAGATCCCACAGTAATTGTCTTTCTCTGCCTGACTTACCCTGCTTAGCACAATGCCCTAAAGTGTCACTCATGTTGTTGCAAATGGCAGAACTTCTTTTTCATCCCTGAATAATATTCCTCTGTGTGCATGTGAGGTGCCTTATCCATGGATTTGTCCATGGACGCTTAGACTGTTTCCATGTCTTGGCCATTGTCCCCTTATTTTAGATTAGGTATTCTGGAGTATTGGGACTATTGAATAATTGGGCTATTTGGCTGATGTGCTTTATTTCTAAATCTTATATGACTTAATCAAGAATGTACGGTTCTGACAAATACATGTGCATAGCAGACAGTACTTAGTTTAGCTTGAAAAGAATTGAACCACCACATATGGCAACGAAAAAAAGGCAGGGAAAGCATTGTTCAGGTGGCCGACATATTCTCAAATTTCCAAGAGGTAATTATTTAAAAATAGGCCTTATTTGGTATTGCTTTGCATATAAATAAGGTTAATTTAAAAACTAATTATGTATTATCATTTAAAAAGTCTCCTTTTAAATGTTCAGTTTTTCAATTAATGACCTATTCATTACATGAATTTGGTTGTAATGGATGATGTTTTGATGCAGGCATGATAAGATTGAAATGCATGATTTTTACTTGCAATTAAATGACCTACATAGTAACAACTCATGGACTTTCTCATCTGCTACTTCCATGATTTATACTGAATTAATAATGAAACAGCATCATTTTAAGTGGGAAGAGTATATAATGTTAACATTAGTATTGATCTATTCTGGAGAGAGGGAATCATACCAATAAACAATGAACAAAATACATAAATAAAAATAAAAGTAACTTGCTCATGCTATGCTACCTCCTCACAGAGAGGTAAAAGATGCAGGTGGCCTTGTATGGATAATCTAAATTTTCAGTGTGAGTATATTTTGAAATTTTACCTTGTCTGTAGCTAGACAGCTCCAATATTTCAGGAAAAACAACACAAAACTTAAAAGTCACTCTTTTGCTCCCCCCTCCCGCCCTCCCAACCAAGCATACATTATTATTAACAAGAGGCAGCTGGTTCCCATTAACATTGAGAGACTAGGTCTATCTCCGAAATTATGATTAAGTTGAATTGTAGGCCAGGAGAATTAGTCGGCCCTTCTGCCTCACATGCATTTGTAGTCATGCTAATCACCATCAGGGAACAGATGTAAATGTCTTTCACTGAACTGCAGGGCAAGTGAGTCATATGTGCATGTGACATTCGAGTGGGGGTGGGGAGGGGGGAGAGAGGGGGAGGCACCTCGGAAATAAGCTTCCACGTCATTCACAGCAGACATTCCATCTACTACAAGGTCAGGCCTTATAACTTCTCTATGGTCTTATAAAAATGGCCTTTGGGTATTAACCCAGGTGCTTGGAAATGCATTTTAAAAAATGAGTGACTTCTCATCTTTAAAAAATATGGAATTCGAAAGTCTGAACAAGAGGCGTCTGGGGGGAGGTAGAGGGAAATGCCCAGTGAGGGCCAAGAGTGACAGAGTTGGGGGGGGGGGTGCTGTTAGTGCCCAGAGCCCGGAGGCCTAAGCAGACAGACCTAGATCTGCCGCCTCTCTCTGCCAAACACTTGCTGTGTAACCCTGAAAAAACCACTCAGCCGTTCAGAGCCTTCTTCTCCTCATCTGTAAATTGATGGTGTTTATTCACAGAGGTGCGGCAAGGGTTAAGCTGAATCAGACCTTCTCTCTGACCTAACTGTAAGAACACCCAGACCCACAGAACGGCTGCATGCTCCTGGTACATGCTTATTTCCTTTTTTTGGTCTCTTTCACCTTACCTGCCGTGGGGAGGCCTCCCAGGTTATCCCCTGCTTCAGATATCTGCACATAGCCACGTTATTCTCAGATAATGGAAGAGCCTGTATACCTTTGATGAAGATAAATAGGTCAGAAGATTCCGTTCCACCCGGACCAATAAAATAATGGCTTATTCACCTACGACTTCCCCTGAGTCAGATGGGAGTCAAAGACATGGGCCGGGACGTTCTTGATGGAGACGCTCAGTGACTGCGGTTGCTGGAGGGGCAGCAGCCAGGTGGACGGGCGGTTCCCAGTGTCTGTGGCCCCCGATCGGGAAGCCTTTGGTGTGCGTGTGTGCTTCCTGTGCTTTCCTTTCCGCCCTCCCCTCCCTGTCTCCCAAGCCCTTGTCCCGTGAATAAGACCTAAAAGAATCTGATTACAGAAAAGGTCCACTAATTTGCACATCTTAATAAGGTGCGCACGTAACTGGGGAAACGCGTTCTGAGAAAACAAGCTGCTCATAGGACAGCCTCGCTTATGAAGCTGAAGTCTTAGAAACAAAGCACCGAATGTCTTCAAACAAAAAACTCAATGTCCTTTGACCAATGGCTCTCAGGTAGCAGTCAGGGGAAGGAGAAGGCCACTCCTCAGGGGGTGCATTCGATGTTTCCACAGGCAAACTGAGATGGTCTCATGACTGTACACTGTTGAAGCCAGTGGTTCACAGAATGCAGGGTGATGAAATAAGGCTTACTTCACCCTCTGGCTTGATTAGATTCCAGGTTTGGGGGTGAGGGGTTATAATATGCGATCAGCTGGGTTAGGAAAGCAGTTGAAAGAGGCAAAGACGCATCAAGAAGAGATCAGATGCTACAGAGCTGAGACTTCCATACAAGCCGACTGGCAGCAGAGGTGATGCCAAGGCAGGAGGGCACAGGGACATAACAGACCTTGACATGTCCACGTGGTACAAGAATTGTTGCACCCTGTGCTCTGCATATTGTGTTCATGAGACAGTCCCTTGGATGAGGGCCTTTGACAAGTGTGATCTTTAGAAATTGCCTACAGCAGTCCAGGGATGGGAAGCAAGGCTCAAACTGAGCTGTTGTTCGAGAAAGAAAAGGAATTATCTTTGACCCCCACCAACTGTCTGCCAAGCACTATGCTAAATCGTGTTCAATCCTTTCCATTTTGCTCAATCCTCAACAATTTGATACTTTTGAAGTTTTTTATCTCCCCCCTTTTTTTAAAATAGCTGAAGTAGCTGAGTCTTGGTGCTATTAAATAATATGTCCAAGTGAACACAGCTGGTGAGTGATGGAGGTGAAATTTTAACCCAAATCCAGCCAAGTGCCATGCTCTCATTGCCCTCATTGTAGCAAAGCTGTGCTGGGACGGAAGGAAATGACAGGCCTGTCTGGGGCCGCAGACGACTTTTCTTAGCCAGTGTTCCCAAGGAGTGCTCTATGGGACACTAGCTAATCTCAGGACTTATTTCCCCAAAAAGCTGTTGGTGGTTGGTGTTAAATAAACATCTGGGGTTTTTTTGTATATTCTGTGGTGGCTTTTCAGAGATTCAAATGCATATGAGCTTGCTTTAATCTCTTGACAATTCCTGTACTAAATGAAATAAAACTATTCAACTTGGTTTAACTGAGCTTCAAAATTTTCTTTTGACAAAAGTATAAGTCTCTGATAAAATCAGTGCTCTACCCAATGCCTATTTTTAAATGCTGTTCCACAGATCAGCAGACACGTCTGGTCTTTCTCCTGCTGGGCGGTTTCTGCGGGCAATGCTCGAACCAACTCACGACTGAAAGCTCATGTCGAATAGGAGAAAAACTCCACACGGGAAAAACATGAGTTGTGGGCTCTGATAAACAGTGTTCAAATCCTACCACTGCCTCTTTCGAGACAGTCAACCTAGGGCAGTATTTCCCTGGTCTGAGCCCTGGCTTCCTTGTCTTTCTGATGAGAACAATAAGGCCTACTTAACAGGAGAGCTGTAGCAATTAGATGAAATGACAATTCACATGCAACACCCTGTGCACCACCACATTGCTGTAAGTGTCATTGTTTTAACCTTGCTGTTTCTTTAAAGAGTCTTATTTTTTCTTCATGTGTCTTTTCTTTGGTTAGGGGAGGAAGCGAACCAGACAGGTCCAAGCCTCTGTAGACTTTTACTATTGGGTCAGAAGGACAGGAAGACACTTCCTGAACTGCCTAAGTAGTCACCTAAAATCAAGTCTTATCATCAGGCCTAACACTACAGCACTGGGACCTATGACTTCTCACTAATACTTGGCACAAGACCCTCATTATTACTATTGCTATTTAGCCCTACTCAGAAAATTCTAGACAACATGTACATGGAATTCTATGAAATTGTTTTTGTAGGTCAAAAAAGGGTGCTTGTCAGCAATTTCCTATTGTTCTACCTAAAACACAGCTGAATATCCTCTGAGGGACAAATCAAAGGGCCCTTGAGAGGCATGGTTCTGGAGTAAATAATTAGAAAAAAATGCAATTGGTCAAATTAAAAACTCACAAGCTTTTTTCTTCAAGAAATTCTGATGATACATTCAAGGCTATATGGGAGAAATCACACGACTTCCGCACAAAAAGGCAGACCCGGCCTGAATCTCTGCTCATGTATATGGCTGTCAAGAACATGGGGGCTTTTATTCCCTGCCCTGCCCCACGGTCTGAAGTTATTAATGAAGTTGTTAGGTGAGCAGACAACTATAATACGAGAGTGAACACTGCAGATGCGTACACACAGGGAGGTGAAAGCTCCCCGTGTGTGTGACACCGCCCACACCAACCTGCGCGTCACAGCCTATGTCAGGCACTCACTCCACCGCAGCGCCTCCCTTCATCTCCAAGCTAAGGTGAAACTCTTTGCTCCTGTTGCCTTTACAGCTTGGATTTATAATGATCACAACCTGTGCAAAGTATTTAAAAAGTTGTCCCACATGTAGACTGCAAAGACCCCTGGGGCAGAGATGGGACTTGGAAGAGACCTTCATGGGTTTGCAGAGGCTTTTGTAAGCCCCCCGGGGGACGGTGGTTGGACTGAACGTGCGTGCCTCCGGAGGCCTGCGTGGTGCCTCAGTGATGGCTGACACGCACGGCAGGAGGCGGGCCAGTCTCAGGTCTCTTTCATCAGAGACTCAGGGTCCCTGGCCGGGGCACCGGGCAACATTGGCTGTCTGCACCATTCATGGACCCTGGCTTCAGGGGTCTGTTCCTCTGAGACAAAAGGACTACAACAGGCGGACGTTAATGATGACCCTCGTTTGTGTCTGATAAAGAAACTTCTGGAAACTTGCATGCAGAATCAGCCCAGATGCCCATATCATGACAGGTCTGCCAATTCTGTCCACTAGCCTCCTCTATCCATCCCTTCTGGGTTTTGAAAAAGTCAGAGGGAGCCCAGAGAGTCCAAAAGAATTCCCAGTACAAAGCAATTTGTGTGCCAGAAGTGTCTCTTCTCTCTTCAAGTTATGTCATTCTTTTTACATTTCTTTTTAGGTTGTATGTGGAAAGTGAGCTGAATAACTGGGGAAAATAAGTTTGGAGGTGCAAAGCCTGACCTGGTAGATAAATTTTAATTTTGGAGTTGAGTAAAGAGGAGGGTAGTAAGGACGTGGGGAAAAGAAATTGATAAACGTTGACCCCTTCATATTCAGCATTGGTTCTGATCAGAGATACAAAATCCAGATACTTTTTCACACCTCAACTCTTGGGACCTAGCTTGGATTACTGTTTCTAGGATTATTCTAAAACTTTTGCGTTGTTCCTAAACAAGTCCATGGGGTGGGGGGGGGGGGTGTCTCACACACACTCTTCTCCCATCTTCCATTCTTATCCTCAGTTCACGTCTTTTCATTCTTGCCTTCCCTATAATTGGTTTATGTTTTATAGCAAAGACTAAAGACAGGCTATGTCAAATATTTTCTTGCAAAAAGTAAATCACTAGGTCGTAATCCCCCAAATGCCACCTTTCTGCCTGAGCTGGTATCAGTAGAAGCAGGCTGCCACTCTCCAGTATCTAGAGAGGAAAAGTCAATCTGACAGGATGTTTGAGGACAATTTACCAGAAACAGTGAATCTTGGGAGCCTAGAAGGCTCCCATAAAAAACAAGTTCTTACTCGAATACAAAGGGTGAAAAAGGCATTTTATGCAGACGGAATGGGGGGAAAGTCTCATTTTTCTCTTGCTTTCTGCTCCCTGTGAGAATGAGAGTATGCTCAAAACCATGAAAACAACAGGCCCAGCTGCAGGGGCAATAAAGCAGTTTATTAGGGAGATGACATTTTTAATGAGAAACACTTGCTGGAAGAGAACAAAAGGGCTTGTTTGGTCAGAAAGATGCTCTTGAATCTCCTCTGAAGTGCATGAAAAAGTAATTTCATTTAGGCATCATACCCTGAGCACGGGAATTTCCTCAGGCTCCAGATGTTGTCCAGCACAGATGCTGAGCAAATGCGGCAAATGTCCTGAGACTTTTACCAAAAAAAAAAGTAGTAACTTAAGGGAATTTTATGAGTTTTGTGGCCAAGAAAATCATTAGCAAATAATGAGCTTAAGAAATAAAAGGCTGAGGTTGGCAATAGGTTGCTGAATGTACAAAATTATTCCTAATCATCTAAAATCGAATACGGAGATCAGTTTCCAACTCAGAGAAACAGAAATTGTGAGTGTAGCTGCTGTAGCTCGGACTTGCTCGCTGACCTTCTGAAAATCATTGGTGAGTACTGCTTTGGCTGGCTTATCAAAACGATTAAACGTGGTGTTAATATATATTAATTGAGACTTGAAAATTTGAAACACAAAAGTTGTTACCTTACAGTAGTAATTCAGATGCTTCCAGAGAGGGCAAAGCTGCCATTCCAGCTTGAACTTCCCTCTGAGGAGCATTCACTGTGTCCTCAGTCCTGGACCAGCTTGCATACACAGGTGACACAGATGCACCCAGTGACAGCTTTCCAGAACAACAAGCGCATGATCCAGGTGCCCCTCTGAGCTGACTGTGGGGGCCGAGTGAACACAGGCCAGTGTTCCCAGAGAGCCACCAGCAGTTCTAGGTGGGCTTTTCCAGGCCACCTTCTCCCCTGCCAGCCCTGGCAGAGGCCTCTGTGCGTGGCTTTGAGAGACCACGGTTCATGCAGGGTGTCTTAGGTCAGGATCTAAGGACCAACTATGCTTGAAATTCCAGACAAAATAAGGCTCTGATTCGAGTGTCACATCTGTTCATAGGATACAAGTCATGAGTGCAATTTCAGCTGGGAAGGCCCCTCTCAGGAGAGCGAACAAAGAAACAGGTGTACATCCTATGTGGCAGCCATGGCAAGAAAACAGAAGGAGCCAAAAGACAGTTACTGCTACCCCTGGGCTGAAGGGCCAGATGGCCGCTAAACATCCCACCAAGCCCCTGCATGAGAGGCTTCCACTCTTGCCACTGCCAGTATGACTGTCATTAACATCATGGCTGCAGCTATGTGTTGACTGGCACTGGCCAGGCACTAGTTACTCTCGATAACTATGCATAATCCTTCATCTCACCAGTACTCACCAGAGCAAATTCTATGATCTGTCTCCATACTTTAGGACTGAGACACGGAAGCTCAGAAAGATTATGTAAGCTGTCCCAGGTCACACATGCAATTAGTGAGAGGGAAGGAGGGGCCGTGAGTCCTCATCAGTTGATAGTCCAAATGAGCAAGGGAAGGTCTGTAAACTGAGGGGAGGGGGGAGCAGCCAGACAGGCCAGCATTCAGAATCTGGCCAGTGTTGCGCCATGGAGTGGCTCTCGCTGGCTCCGGGAAGTGGTTTTTAAATAAACGTCTTCAAAGCAGTAAATCATCTTCCATCTCTTAAGCAGATGGGAGATAAACAAAGTGAAGTAATGCCCATACATATATTAACCTCATGGCTGAAACGTGTATGGGGATCTTTAATCTGTCAATGAGATTGAGTAGGAATGCATCCAGCCAAGGCCAAAGCTCTTTATTATCCTGCGTCAGGGCAGTTTTCACTGTTGCCTGTTCACTGACGTTTGTCTACCTGGCATTGGCTTGGTAATGAGGTAGAAAATGATGAGCATCAAGACCAATTAACACACGCCCCGCAGATGTCTATTGCTATCTGCACCTAAGACAGCAACACGGAGGAGCTCCTGGGAGCTGCTTCTTCTGTGAGTAAAAGGCAGCCCCTCCAGTGCGGAAATCAGGTCGGCCTTAAGCTGGCAAGGGCAAAAGTGCTTTCAAGGTCGAAGGACAATCAGAGTTTTTTATCCAAAAATGAGTGAATTCTGATTAGTGCTTTTAAATACAGAAAACTGACCGAAATTAGAATTTCATTGGCCTCCTTCTACCTGGTGCTTATGAAAGGGCAAGGGAGTGGCGTTTACAGAACCCAAACCCAGAAAGACGATTTCAAACTAAAAACTGACTGCAATGGCTACTCACTTTTGAAAACAGCCTACACCGTGCCGGCCATGCTATGCACTTTCCCTTCTAGTCCTCCTGACAGCCCTACCAAGTGCAGACAGACACATGGGTTTTGGGAGTCAGAACTATTAAACTTGAACTCCAATTTTACTTCAGTTAAATTACTTAATATTTCTCAGCCTTTATAACATTATTTGAGACTTAAATTTATGTGATGTTTGAGCACCTAGTTGAAGCTTGGGGCTTAGTAAATATTACTTCTTTGTATTTTTTCTCTTCACCTAATCTTTTCCAAGTATGGCTGGATTCAGAGGGTCTTAAATCAGCATTCCCCTCTTCCAAATAAGGAAAGCCTAAATGATTAACTTTTAATAACTGAGATGATTTGCAAATGTACATTTTTTAAACAGAAGGATCCCGTATTACTCATTTGCATAGGAATTAAAATATGTATATCTTAATATATAAGTATATTCCCAAATCTCAACCTGCCGGAAAATCTCAACATTCCACAGCCGCAGCTCTGCCCCAGTATCTGCCCCTTCTGATGATAGAGTAGCTCAGTCATATTTAAAAAAAATCCTTTTAGAAGGAATTTCTGTAGGAACTACATTTTTAAAAAAATGAGATATTAGAGATGGATAGTTTAGTAAGGAAAAAAAATGTGACTTTGAAATGAGCAAAAAAAGAAAAGTGTCCTGTCTGGCTCGCTCATCCAGGTTATCTCAGCCTTTCGTCGCCGTTGGCCTGTTTACAGCTCTAACCTGCAGCACACTGATGAGAACACAAGTATTTCTTGAAAATCAGTGTGTCAAATGCAATGCAACCAATGACTGCCCCTGCAGATGGACCCATTTTACATCAATTTGTAAATTTATTTTAGAATTCCCAATTCCTTACATATGCCTCTGTTCTCTGAAATCTCCTTTAAACTAATTATAACATTTTACCTATCTTAGACACATGCTTGTTTCATATTTGTAGAAGAGGCATGATTATACCATTTCTTAAAGTATTCTTTAGTACTTCTAAAGACAACTTACTTTCTTGACTTTGGGGGAAAAAAGGAAAAAGGAAAGAAAGCACATTGTTCTTCCCTAAGGCTTTTGACTCTGAAGGCACATCAGATCACCATCTTCCTCTAAGACCACCGGAAAACATAACCCTTGGGGGAAATCTCAAACTGGATCTTTGGGTTTAGAGCGACGCCGCCTGAGATCAAGGTGGGGAAAAGGAGATTACATAGAGCCAAAGTCTCAAGGAAATTCATGCATTTAAAAACATTTTAGTTTTATGTACCTTTAAAACATAAGGATACATAGAGGGTTTACTCTGTAAATCAAGTCTTTGTTCCTTCTTTCCAGGTTCTAGACCGTTTCTTACAGGATCTCACTGCGCCACGCTGTTGTAACTGGATTGGCGGAGGCCCTCTGGTTTACCAGAGCAGGAAGGTCCGACAGGACTTCCTCCAAGGAGGCGGGCAGCGGCCTTGCCCTGTGGGTCCTTCCATTATCCATAGTGTCTCTCTGGCTCAACGATATGCAGCTGAAGGAATTATTTGGGAAAAATGAGACCTTAGGGAGAGCACAAGGAAATGCGGCCCCGTAAATTAGCAGACATTCACGGTCTTTCCAGCTAATCAGAGTAAGATAAACAGGGCCATGATGAGAACACAAAATCTGTCTGGAATATCCAGTGTATTCCCAGAAATACCATTTTCTTCCAAAAGATCGATGGACTAATTCTCCAGTATAGTGACTGACATCAACATAGAACATCAGAGAATTACATTTATTTCTTAAGTCTTAAAAGAGGTAGAAACTTTTAAGCAATCACATATTTGTAAATGAAAAACAATAAAGGTGTATAAGGAGACTAAAAAGTGAGGTGAAACACTTTCAGAGGAAGAAACTGTAAGCAAAAAACAAAAAATGTCATTACTTAAAAAATTTATTTTGTTAGGCCAGGGAAATTTGCATTACTTAAAAAATATTTTTGTTAGGCCCGCTGTGTTCTAAAATGGGATATCAGTAGGGGTACTGTACTGCATTATTATTTTTATTTTGCATTTTCTCCATTAAATCCAGGATGTTGAACTATCTTTAAAATAACTGATCACCAGTGGCCAGCGAAGAAACATGCAACACTCCTAGGGACATGCTGAGTACACACGACTTACTGAGTTTGGAGACCAGTATACGCCCATGAACCCATCACCGCCATCTATGCCACAGACACACACACCCCTCTAAAAGTGCCCCCCGTCCTCTTTTATTATTATGATTACTATCCTTACTTTATGTGTGTGATAAAAATGCAACACGAGATCTACCGTTCTAGCAAATTTGAAAGCAGATAACGCAGCACTGCTTACTACAGACACAGCTCCGCCCGGCGGGCCTCCAGGGCGCGCTCCTCCTGTGTAAGTCCTCACTCCTCCTGTGTAAGTCCTCACTTCCCTCCGGCCTCTGGCAAGCACCATTCTGCCCTCTGCTCCCATTGAGTCTGTCTGACTGTTTCAGGTTTCTGATACAAGCGGTACCATGTATTTATTTATCCTTCAGTTGCTGGCTTACTCCATCTAACATAATGTCTTTCGGGTTCATCCATGGTGTTGCTAAATGCAGGATTTCCTTCTTTTTAAAGGCTGAGTTAGAGTCCACCGTATGTATGTATTGTACCATAGGTCGCACACTATTCACCCCTGCAGTCTTGGCTATTGTAGAGTCTGTCTGGCATCTTGATTTCGAGTCCGAATATATACTCAGGAATGGTACTGCCAGGCTGTATAACAATTCTACTTTTAATTTGTTTGAGGAAGCGCCATACTGTTTTCCACAATGGCTGCACCAATTTATATTCCCTTTTCTCCATACTGTCCCCAACATTTATCTTTAAAAAAAATAATAATAACAGCCATTCTAGCAGGGTGGTAACTCATTGTGGTTTTGATCTGCGTTTCCCTGATAATGAGTGATGTACAGAATTTCTTTGCTCCTCACAAAAGCCAAATTATCACAGAAATAAGGATATTGCTCTCACATTTCTCTACCATTAGCAAAGAAACTTACTTTCTTTTTAAAAAATCCAAACAGAAACTCTTAACCCCCCTTCTCTCTTCAATGACTGTGCTGTTCCTCTGTCCCCCTCTATAATAGCACGTAAGATATTTCTAATTCTTTCTTCCCATTAAACCCACTCCAGCAGGTTTTTGCCCTCGAAACCCCACTGAAAGGGCCCTTGTCAAGGTCATGCCTGCGTGGGTTGGTTAATTCCCATCCGCGCCCTGCCTGGTCTGTCACACACTGGACAGCGATTATGGTCTGTCCCTCACAACTCCCTCCCCTCACCGTTCTCGCCTCACCTGGCTGTCTCCTTCCCCTCCACCATGTCCCCTTCTCCGCCTCACCTTGCTGGCCTTTGGGCTATGGAACATCAAAGGGCGCAAGATGTGGGCTTCCTCTCCCCGCTGTGTAAAACACATGCCTGAGTAAACAGCCTCGTTTCACGCTCTGAATTCCGTCAGGGTGCCGACAGGGTCGGCTCGGTTACTGGTGAGGGCCACCTTACTGCTGTGTCCTCACACAGCCTCTTCTTGGTATTTGCATACGGAGAGAAACCTCTCCTTCTTCCTCTTCTTATAAGTCCACCGATCCTATTAGATTAGGACCCAATTCTGATGCCCTCATTCAACCCTAACCACCTCCGAAAAGCCCTGTCTCCACTATTGTCCCATTGGGGCTTAGGACATCACTGTGTGGGGCTGTGGCAGGACACAATTCAGTCCATAACAGGCGCATTTCATCCCAGACTTTCCCTGCTACCTGAAATGCAGCCAGGAGTCGGCCTCCCGTCCTCTACACCTTCCCCAGGAGCTGGAGGAACGAATGTCCATGAGCTGGGACTCAGCAATGGAAACAGAGTCCGCCTTTCAGAGCTGCAGGACCATAAGGGAACCAGTTGGGGTTGCCAAGGTCAGGGCCTGAAGGTACACATGTCACCTCGCCATCAGAGCCCCGACCTCTGGCTTCCCTTTCCAGGCTGGACGCGGGAGGTCAAATGCTAGATCTACGGGAACAGAAAACCTGTGAGAGGTTAAATGGCTGCTTGGAGCCACCCGACAGTCTTCCAGGCCCAGCCGGACCACTGCCCCTCCAGCTGACACACGCACAATTCCGACGGTAACAAATGCCCTTTCAGTTAAAAGTAATAAATCTCCTTTTGTTTGAGAAATAGTCCTTTGGGATTTCTGCTTTTGCTCTCAGCAAACTCATATGAGGAAAATTGAATCCACATGGCCCAGAGAGAAGGAGATAGGCTACGTGATTAGATGGGCCCCGATCACCTAGCAGCCGGACTGGAGATAGGAAAAGAGGCTTGTGCTTTGTACTAGAAACTTTTCCTTTTGTTGGGACTGCTGGAAACCCATATTGTCCCTTTTTCTCTATCTTTTTCCCAGGAATTGGCATGTGTCTTTCCCAGGGCCACGCGTCCTATGTTTAAATATCCCAGGGTCTCCTTCTCAGTTGGCAAACACCTCATCTAAGTGTTAACCACATGAGGTGTCATGTAAGTGTGTCCTCCACAAGTAGAGGGGACAGGACTGCATGTAAATTAACTTCTAACAGTAAATAAATATGAAAAAAATGGAATGTAAGTACATACATATGAATATGTATTTTTAAACCCGACTACCTTTTTTTTTTTTTTGGTAATTTGTGTATCGCACACTATTTACAGCTTATTTTCCTCACTTAAAGTTTGACCTACGTTGGGATGCTCATTAAATATTAAGTCAGTTTCTCTCTCTTCCAGCAGTGCAGCCAAATGGCTAAGTGCAAGCCATCTATACTGTTATCAGAGGTCACAGCCTCCACTGCTTGTCGAACACTGGACAATTAACACCACTGAGATGAGGTTTCCTGGTCTATGGAAGAGACCACATGACAGGGCTTCACTACTTAGCGTCCTCTGACACTCAGAGTAATTCATACGCCACAGTTACCATGGTGCCTGCTGTGTGGTGAACGCTTGATAAACGTTACTGCTGCTCTCTGTACATCCCCACGATTCTGATGTTTCAGAGCTGGAAAATGGGGATAATATTTATACTCATGTCGCAGGTTGCTGGATGTTTACATAGGTACATATATGTGTACAAGCATCTCAAACATTTTCTGACTCACAGTATGTATTCCATAAAAATTAGATATTATTCTTCTCCTGCTTCGCCTTGTCCTTGGCCAACCAATTCATTGGCTGTTAACCTACACTGTTTCTCTTAAACGGTTATAAAGGATAACTTGAATCATAAATAGTATTTTCATCCACCACGGATGGAAAGGAATTTAGAACATAAGTTATCCTAAAAGACACTCATCTCAAGTGCAGTGGACCAGTGTACTGCTATGGTAAAACATCCACTCTAGACAGAGTCTCCTCAGACAAACTACAATATTTCAATCGCCTTGATTCTCTATGGTTTTCTGAATTCACCCTGACTCACAGTCAGGGTAGGGTGCTGGTCAGTCTGTCAGACACTCCACAGAGTCAAGGCTGGGGCCAAGTTAAACGTAAAACCACGGGCAATTGTTCACGGGTCCTTACAAAGTCAAGAGTCAAGTACAAAGCTAAGGTCAGTAAATTAGAAAGAGAATCAGAATGGATCACTTCATCAAAAGATGGACCAGAGAAGATGCAAATATGCAATCCTAAAAGACAGAGCCAGGGGTCAGATATCGAGGGAGATGAAGAAACAGGGGCAACAGTTCAGGCAGAGGGGCTGAACTGGATGAAATATGAGACATATTCTTGCTCAAGCCTGGCTTGAGAGTTGTACGTGACTAACTGGAAATGGACCAGAGATCATCTTGTAAGGTAATCCTCTGAACAGTGGACATGAAGTCTTTGTGTTTGAACCGGGAACTATTCTAACCGTATCACTTAATTCCGTTCAGTCCTACTGCAAATAGGACTGACCTATTCTGCAAAAGAACTGACCATGGACACAAAAAGAAAGAAAAAATATAAAATTACACATATTGTTAATAGCCTCTCCTGCCATCTGTACTTAAGAAATCATACCTTTCACAAATTGTTCAAATACAGGGATGATGATTTATTTACCTATTTAGGTGACGCAGTCCGAAACAGTATCTGAATTATATTTATTAAATGGATGAGGACTAGTTATAGATGGTAGGGTTGCATTATCAGTGCCAATGGACAAGCCATGCCTTTTATTGTGCAAATTACTATTGTTCATTGGGGTAGGGGGGTGTGTACTAGAATCTTTGCATAAGACACAGCAGCTCACACAAAATTGGTATGTATAAACCACATACAAATAAGTCATTTTAGCCCTGGCTGGTGTGGCTCAGTGGATTGAGTGCCAGCCTGCAAACCAAAGGGTTGCTGGTTTGATTCCCAGTCAGGGCACATGCCTGGGTTGCAGGCCAGGTCTCCAGTCAGGGGCACACGAGAGGCAACCACACATTGATGTTTCTCTCCCTCTCTTTCTCCCTCCCTTCCCCTCTGTCTCCAAAAATAAATAAAATCTTTCTTTAAAAAACTACTTTAAGAAATAGTTTGAAAATCTTATGCTTCTCTGACAGAAGACTATTTTGGCTTCCTATTATAGCCAATGCATAAGCCTCTGTGTGGGAGACTGAGAGGGAGTAACATCTGGCAGACCAAAGATTGCTGTGGTCTTTGCTGGCTTGGCCAGGAGAAGGTTTTTCTAACTTGACATGAGAAAGCTTTCATGAAAATTACAACAGTAATATGAGTCCATGACTGAGTGAGATTCCCATGTAAAGGAAAGAGACATAATGAGGAAGTGACAAGTTATACAGGAAACTGAGTTAATTGATTATATTCATGTGGGTCAAGGTCTGCACTAAATTTATTTTGAAAAAATCAAATTTTAATGATATCCAAGAGACTAAACATTTAGCTGTTAACTTTCTTTTGTGATTGTAAAAATTCCTCTTGGTTATGTATAAATATCCTTTACCCCAAAACTATTAAAGCTACTGTTCTCTCCATTTATTAATACAGACCTGGATTCTTTGTAGATTAACAGATTCACTACTCTTCTGACAAAAATGGAGCAAGAAAGGAAAAGGAGAAATGTGGCCTCTTTCTCTTCATTTCTCAGTTCCATTTAAGATCACAGAACTTCATGCTCGCTTTTCTTGTCAGTATTTGCCTTATCAGAAGCACCATCTTTAAATTACTGCTTATCTCATTTTCCATTCTGAATTATTTCCACCAAATGAACTGACCGATTCTTCATGCTACCCTCTCCCCTTTCATCAGGTGTCTGGATTCAACACTCAACATTTGACAACGCGTGGGATTTGGGGACTTAATTATCCCTTTATTTTGCCCCACAAACTTTGTTTTCCACCCATTTGTCAACATTGACCCTATTCTCTGGACACGCAGGTCGCCCCTCTGTCCTGAAAGCATGCAAGCTTACTTCAGTAGAACTCACAATTTCTTTCTGCACTCATCCACTGATGGGCACCTGGGGCGTTTCCTTATCTTGGCTACTGATTCAGTGAATAACGCTGTGATGAACATGGGGGTGCACATATCTTTTCAAGTCAGTGTTTTTGTTTCCTTTGGATAAATACCCAGAGGTGGAACTGCTGGATCATATGGTAGTCATATTTTTGAGTTCTGAGGCACCTCCATACTGTCTCCATAGTAGTCACCCCAGTTCCCACCACAGTGCACAAGGGTCCCTTCCCTCCCTCCATCCTCACCAACACTTAGTATTTCTTTTCGATACCAGCCATTCCAACAGGTGTGATATTTCACTATGGTTTTGATTTGCATCTCTCTGATGACCAGTGGTGTTGAGCATCTTTTCATGTACCTGCTGGCCATCCACATAAAGAGAAAGATACTCTATGTTTACAGATTGGAACACCCAGTATTGTTAAGATGGCAACTCTCCCTAAATTCGTCTATGTATTTAATGTCATCACTGTCAAAATCCCAGAAAATGTTTTATAGAAATTTGTAAGCTTATCCTGAAATTCACATGAAAAGTCAGTTCCTTTTTTTTGGACGCATCTCTATCAGTGCTTGAGCACTCTGTAGCTTCCCAGCACAGCAGGATGTTCGAGACTCAAAGGATACTTTCCTGAGCCTGTTCTGGGTAGCTAATGGTGTTTAAGATTAGAAGCCATTTCTTCTTTATCAATTCCCCACTCCATTCAATTAAAAGTCTAAAGAGTGCCGAATATATAATAAATATCTCCAGTAAGTGCCAGGGAGATAAAATTTCATCATAATCACCTGGGGACACCTGAGAGCCCTGTGATGAACGTGCTGCTGCACCAAAACCAGCCACGGGGAGGACTCTGGCTCTCGCTGGTATTAACTCATCGGGTGGCATTTGTAGGTCACTGACATAGTCATATCCACTCTCTCCGACTGTAAAAATAATTGTCTGCATCCTAAGAGTTCTCAGAAAGTCAATTTGCTAATGCCTTGAAAGAGGGTTTGAGGATCAAAAGTTCTATGTATATGCTAATGTTATTATCTGAAATGGGTCTTTTGCTCCTCACATGAAACTGAGATGGCTAAATCACAGTGCCGTTACGAAACCATACACGATTCACAAAGCCCTCAATGCCCAAACAGCACAAACCCGAGGGGTGACACCACAGGAACATGCAAGCAGCAGGCTAGCAGGAGTGGTTCCGGTTCTCAGAACCCAGGGGCATGTGTGCTTGAACCAGCATTCACCAACTCTGCACCACGCCTATCCCTGCGTAAAGTACAGGGCTTGGCCCCATTTTCTGATTCTATTTCGCTTTATTGCTCTCTATTATTAAACCTGAACTTCGCATAATCTTTCTCAGAGGGCAAATAAAAGTGTACAGAAGGGAGAATTATGTTATGTTGAAGAGAAGCGGAGAGAGGCCATGAGCAAATCTAGGTTCAAGCCCTGCTAATAATGAAGAGTGGCCCTAGATGGGGCAAGTCACCTCTGGTTGTCATCACCAGTCACACCGAGAAGCAGCAAGCCTGTGGCTCCAGCTGCAGCGGTTACTGGTGAGGCATGAAGGATTTCAGAGACTATCACAGGGGCCAGCATGCAATGGGCAGGGGAAGGCGGAGGCGGCAGGAATGTGTGCGCTGCACAGGATGGCCCTGCAGCCATATCCACAAGGACACTGCTGGTTTTCAAGCCCCCGCCCCCAGTCATGAGAACAGCTAGGGGACGGAGACTGGGGAATATCTGATTTCGATTGTTTACGGAGGTGGCTGTAACAGCTCGACTCGTCTGTCTGGGCACTCCCCTTGTGCAATGTGAGTTGCCACTCTTCCCATAAAAATAAAGATTGCGCGTTTCCTCTCCCTGCGGATTTGGGCTCGCCCTGGGACTTGCACCAGGAGGATGCCTTTCAGCAGATGCTGTGTGGCTCCCGAGCCTCAGGTTTAAGCGGCCTTGGAGCTTCTGCTGGCACTTGTTAGACTATGAGACGAGCGTGCTGTGAGGGTGTCCCCGAGGAAAGACCTGTTCCGCCACCCCAGCTGCGTGGGTGTGCCCTGGGCAGAGCCAGCATAGGAGCCACCAGGCCCCACCCACGAACTCAGGAGAAATGACAGCTCAGTGTTGTTGAGTGCTGGGTGGTGGAAGTGGAAGCTGAGACCAAAGGCCCCTGACAGAAATATTTACTGAGCACTTACGACGGGCCAGGCACTTGTCCAAGCCCTTCCAATATAAGAAGCCATGGAATACTTTTAACAACACTATGGGTTAAGTGCCATTTGCACTTCTATCAAAAAATGGGGAAACTGAGTCTGACAGGGCCTAAAACCTCACCCATGCTTTTGTGGCCAGGGACCAGTTCTTAGCTTTCGCTCTGAAGCCTGTCTTAACCCTTATATGATACTACACATGGTGGCATTTCCCTCTGGCCTATAGGGTATCCCTCTGGTTTCTGAATTTTTGCAGATGGCATGAGGCATGCAGTACCTTTTATGCACTAAAGCCTGTCCAACAGCTTTCTGTCAAAAGAAACCATTAAACCTCATTTTAGATGGCTGTTGGACCGTGAGTGTGGTTTTGAATGCTACGAGGCCATTATCAAGGCTGAGTATCCATTCTCGACACATCTTCAGTTGGGAGAGGCCCCGGAGTCACAGGGACTGACACGCACGTCTGGGATAGAAACGTATAAGCAAATGTGTCTTTCTGGGATTTCAGAACAGGCCACCTTGAAGCAGCCAGCTGGTAAAGCAGGGACAGCTCCACATTTTCCCAGAGTTACGAACCAGAGAGGAGTCACAGCTGTAACGTGATCAGATCTGACAACGGTACAAATGATGCGCCAAAAGCAATTACCCTCTATACGCAGGCAGATAAACAACTGCGGGCCTCAGGGTCGGACCCAGGCAATCAGGACGGGGAGACACTAAGGGAAGCGTGGGGCGAAGGTGTCAGACCCAGGCCGGGAGCTTCTTTTCCTAAGACAGGAACGAAACAGCTCCTGATCAAGAAGGAAATCAACATGATGCTGGGATCACTGTAACGAGTAACATCTCCCTCTTCAGTGAAATATCCACGAACACCATTTACAGAGAATGGGTAATATGATTGCCGAACTGATCTAGACTGGGAATGTGAAGAGGCTAAGGGTAAAGAAAGAGTGGCTTATTTGGATGAAGTTTCATCATTTGTGGGTGAGAGTTAACAACCATGAGGAGCTTTTATGTCCTCTATAATATCTCTTATTTTGAAATAGCAGTGGATTTTGAATGCGATCTAAACTTCTCAAGGAACTGACTTGGTTAATATGTTTAAACTCTCACCATTGTGGGTTTTACTTTAAAAGTGGAAAACACGTCCAAAGGTAGAAATTGAAGAGTTGAGCAAAAAAATAAATGCACCAGCACTACTATTTCCAGTTTGCGACGCCCACTGTAATTCTATATGGCAGTAAGACGGCAACTCCGGGTCTCTCTGTGAACACGGTTGTGTGGAAAAACATGTCCAGTTCAGAAAGGGCTCTACGTGGCAGCAAATCCAGCGATTCCTTAAGAGTCTAAGAAAATATGGGTAACGGAGTCACCACTGGGAGAAGTAAATAAAAACAACAACAGCCAGAAGCCATTCAGTACTTATTTACTATAATAAGTAGTGTGAATAATATCTTAAGAGTTCTTAGAACAACCTAATAAAGTAGGTTTGCATTTTAGAAATAAATAGGTTCCAACAATAAAGAAGTTCTAGGAGTTCGGAACAGACACGACTTTGACTCTGGCACTCCTTCATTCCTAGGACATGTGCAGGAAACTGGATTCCTTGGACCCAGCCCAAGCCAACACTCCAGGCTTGGCTCCCAATATCTTCACAATTACCACGCCTTGATACCTTTGTGCCTCCCCCTCCAAGTCACTAACGCTGTCCATTATAAGCACAGCCTTCTTTTGTCTCTGAGCCACTTTTAAAAGGGTAGGGAATTCAGTAACAAAGAGTTTACTACCTTGAGAAATGCGGAACTATTCTCAGGTCCATACAGTGAAGAACTGGTGGGGTTCCTTATGTCTCCCTTTTTTTTTTTTACTTTTCATCATCTATTTAGTATTTTTGCTGAGCACCTATTATGTGCAAGGTGAGATGATACACATTAGTGAATCAGCGGCAGACAAGCATAAATGGTGCCTGCCTTAAATGAAGAATCCCAGAGACAAATGTGCAACTCTAATTGGCATTAAGTCCCACCAAACAGAAGTCTATGATTCTACAGAGCTGCATTGACCCAGGTACTAGCCACTAGCTAACTACGACTATTTAAATGCAAATTAATTTAAATGTAATAAAATAAAAAAATTGCCCTGTCACAGTAGCGACATTTTTTAAATGCACAGTAGCAACTGTTTACACCCAGGGTGGCTTGACTGGAGCCTGACGCCCCATCTTGCCCTGCCAGATGCTTCCTTTGCCCACAGGTCCTGTACACAGCGTATCAGAGCCGTGCTCCTTTGATGCCAAAATCTTCACCAATGTGGGTCTCCCTCTGTTGCATTACCAACAGCTGCCCAAACTATATCTGAGCTCACTACAAGCTGTCGGTTTTTCACTGGATAGCTTAGCTCCCTGTGAATGCCATCCCCCGGAGACAGCGCTTTCCCCAGTTCATACCCAATGCGCCTTACCCTGTCTCCTTCCTGCTTCCCGCCAGTCACTCGTGCCGAAGTTCCAGCATGCTTTGCCCCTGAGCTTATCTGACTTACACGAGTCCTGCACATCTACGTATGTGCTTCCCGACGGCACAGTGAGGACCTATGGGAGAACACAAGCCGCACCTCCCATTCTAAACTCCGTTCATCTCTTCAGGCACAAATGAGATGTCTCTGCTCCAAGAAGCCAACAGAGAGAGCAGACAATTGAGATTGATAGGACACTTAGAGAGATTCTCAAAGAAATCGCCCCTTGTGCCTAATGACCATGAAATAATAATGTTGATTTTAGCTTAACTGAATTGTGTTATATCAGCTTACTCACAGTTTAGTAACCTGGCATAGGGCTTTAGGAAAACAATTCGGAAATACAGAGAACTAGCAGTGAAGATGTTACCGGAGCCAACTCTGTATGCATGTATATATGCAATGCGTGTTATGTATGATGTATGCATGCGTGTGTGGATGGATGGGTGGGTAAGTAGGCAGGGAGGAAGACAGACGGGCTCATGAACGTTTCAAGCCTCTTTTCCTTGCACTAAGGTGAATGCCCTTTTGTGCACCCCATGTCCCCTACTCTGACTCTTTCCGGGAAGCCTTTGGCAGGCCGGCTCCTGGGCTCCTATTAGCTTCAGGCCAGGTAAGAGCTAGATTTAGAAAGGTTAAAAGGCCATTGACAGGACAGTTAACAAGCTTATGGAAGGAGTTGGATGGGAATCAGGGAAGAGACTTGGAGAGGGGAAAATGGAGGGATTTGGGGGTAGCAGTAAGCTTGTGTGTGAACAAGGAGGGAGACATAGATTTGTGAAAACAGGACATTAAGATTTGCTGCTCATCAGGAATATTTTTAAAATAATGCAGTAAACATTTATACCATTTTTCATATGCTGGGCTGTTGTTTGTTTTAAGTTGGGCACTGCACAGAGATGTGCTTATAAAAAAAGCTTTGCATGTCTGTTTTTCAGATGTTCAAGCGGTACTTTGTCCTGAAAGTTTCAAAGACAAAGACCAGTTATAAGCATTACAATATTCAGCCGATTGTTACCGATACTGTAAGAAACTGGAGACATTCACGTGGTCACCAAATAAGAAAGGGACCGAGTAAATTATGGCTCAGAAACAGTATCACGGACAACCCCACTTAACCTTCGCTGGGCCGCCAGGAGCTGCCATTTCCCAGTGCGCTCTGCATAGAGTAGCTCACTAAGTTTTCATGGCGCCCTTACGAGGTGGATGCTTCTGACTGCCAACCCTCAGAAGGGAATGCTAAGGCAAAGGCAAGTTCGGCTACATGCTCGCAGCCATGAGGCCAGTGATCTGCAGAGGCTGCATTTCAGACCCAGGCAGTCGTAGTTCAGAGTCAGCGCTTTTAATCAACACGCCATATGCTGTGAATATTGTGCCTACTGAACCCTAAGTAATAAATGAGAAAAAGGCACTTGTGGTGAAGTCTATATAAAAACACAGAACCAAAATTTTATGAGATGTTATAAGCGCAGATGCTCACAGGTATCTGTGGGTAGGAGTAGGGTCTGGCAAGGACTCGCACTGTGGTGGGGGGATTATGGCTGATCTACCTGATTATTTTGAGCTTTCAAAATATTATGATTTTTACAAACAAAAAAGCACAAGACCGAGGTAATTAAATGCAAATTTAAAAGCCTATTCCAATTATTTGCATTTCCTCCATATGCTTAATTTTACACATTTATTTGAACATGTTATTCCTTGCTACTTTTCCCTTTTTAAAAAAATTGTCACATACATCTTCTTTGGTAGGATTTTTAAAGATGGTAATTAAACCCACATATAAACATATGGTTATGTCTAGTTACACAATTAATGTTAATATATGGCATGTAATCATCATCTAATTTGAATTATATAGCATGTGGTGACATAATTATAACATGTAATGATGGAAGGGGCCTTATTTAAGCCGAGTGAAATGACTGCAGTTTGAATTGGATGATTCTTAAATTACAATTTGTTAGCTGCTTTAAGGGCCCCTCGGGACGAGGACAGGCTGAGCTCTGCCCATTGTTACGAGGGAAAAAGGAAAACAATTTAAATACGAGGAAATAAGGTGATGTGAAATGGGATATTTCTTGTTTTAATCAGACAGAGAAGAAAGAGATTTGCCAAAGGTTATTTTCCAACTATTTGTTAACCAGAAATGACTTTCAAGCTGAGACAAGAAATACATTATTCTGGGTTGCCATTTCAGGGTCACTTCACTGGTCCGTGGGGAGCACGCCCATTCATCACGGATGGGGGCGCAAAATGAGTCTCCTGCAGTCCTGCTAATCTTCACCCCACCCTCAGGCCCCTCCTTCTCTCTGGTCCCTCACAGCTTCTTCCTGCGGCAGGCGTCCTGTTACAAATGCCTCGGCCGTCCTTTGCGGAAATCTCCACTGCTGGCAAGGGCACAAGCTGACATCCCTAACTCACAGCCATAGTTGAAAGGAGGGACATGAACTTCCCTGTGCTCTGGAGAAAGTGATGAAGTTCCTGGGGCTCCGGCTAATGACAGGAAATGCATAAGTGGACGAAGTATCAGGTATCAAAAAATGAGTCTGGGAGTAATAAAACAAATTAGGGAAGGGAAAATGTAAGCTAAACATGGAAGCATCCCCTCAAGCCGACCTGTATTAAGCTGTGGAATCGCCTGCCAAGGAGAGCATTCTGAGCCGCCCACGTTTAATAATTGAAAACCCCTCAGGTTCAGACATTGGAAATGAGATGCAGCATGACCTGCTTAATAAAAAGTGACCCTTACACTTGCAGGTAATGGAATATTTTTGCTTTGCTTTGATTCCTTAAAACCTCAGGCACTGCCTCAGCACTGGCGCCCGGACGCTGGAGTGGGCGCCCTTCATTTTGCAGTTGTTTTTGGTGTGTTTTTCTTTCTTCAAGTGAACTGCCAGAAACCACCAGGAAACCTGTGGTTCTTGTCGACTCCCATCTAGGAACCCCAGCTGAGGCCTCTGCCTTCAGTGCAGGGTACCAGCCCCAGCATCCAAGTGGCGAGGAGGACCCTGTGTTCTGCAGGTGTCGGAGCCAGGGCTCCCTCTCTGTTACGGTGGGTGAGTCACTTTACCCCTCTAGATTGTGTCCTCATATGTCAGACGAAGGCATGAACTAGGGAAGCTCGCAGTGACCTGAGAGCAAAAACAGACCTTTCCTGTTACAAGCGCCTATGATTCAAGGGCTCAGCCATCTGAAAGGTCAGCTTTGTGGGGAGGGCCGATGGTCATGGCAGCCTCCACGTTAGCCAGGGTGTTCCAGCCTCCAACTTCTTCAGCTCCTCACGATATCATTCACTCAATCAACAGATTTAGGCCAAACCAGAACGAGCACTAAACCTGAGGAATCTAGGGGACTGCGACTCAGGGCCATGCTGAAGTAGAAACTGCCGTGACCTCAGATCCAGGCGAGTCAGCCTCAGTCTGGGGGCTCTTGCGAGTGCATCCCCACCCCAGATCGAGCCAACCCCGGGGAATGCAATTACTGCTTGCCATTTTCTCCTCTGGGTGGGTGCCTCAAAGAGTGGCCCCTGAACACCGCAGGTCCTCCTTTGGGTCCTTTAATGTTAGAAGAGCCATAATGGGCCGCAGGCTCTTCCGTGAGTAACCAGGAAGACAGAACGGGCACCTTGGGGTGCAAGGGCTGAAGGAGCAGGGGATCCAGGCATTCCTAGGGGGCTGCTGCTCTCTCCTCTGCCTTGAAGGTGACCTTCTACAGAGGTGAGGGTGAATGGCACCTGAGGGGGTGAGAAAAGGGTGGGAGTAGCTAGGCCCCTCACTGGGCTGGGCACCCAGGTCCTGCCAGGCCTAGGGCAGGGACGATTGCGCATACTCCTCCTGCCCATATCCATAGCCCGCCCCGTGACCAGTACCCCCCACCAAGGGGGCTCATCAGTTACAAGCAATGATTCTACACTGACACATCCTAACTGCCAAAGTCCATAGTCTACATTAGGGTCCTCACTGGTGCTGTGCATGCTATGGGTTGGAACAAATGTCTGACATGTCTCCACCACTGCAGTATCATACGGTACAGTGTCACCACCCGACAAATTCTCTGGGCTCCACCTGTTCGTCCCTATCCCTTCACCCCCACCCCAGCAAACGCCGATCTTTTCACTGTCTTTGTAGTTCTGCCTTTTCCAAAATGTCTTGTAGTTAAAATCATACAGTATCTTCAAATTAGCTTTTATCACTTAGTAGCAGGAATTTAAGTTTCCTTTATGTTCTTTCATGACTTAATAGCTCACTTCCTTTTAGTGCTGAATACATTCCATTGTCTGGATGGACTACAGTTTATTTATCCACTCACCTAACTGAAGGACTTCTTGGCAGCTTCCAACTTTGGGCAATTATGAATAAAACTGCTATAAACATCCATGAGCAGATTTTTGTGTGGACATAAGTTTTCAGCTCCTTTGGGTAAATACCAAGGAGCACAATTGGTAGATTGTATGATAAGAGCATGTTTAGCTTTGTAAGAAACCACCAAACTGTCTACTAAAGAGGCTCCCTTGTTAAATCAAGTTTTGATAGCCTAGTTTCTGAATAGAAACCATTTTTGCCACTTGAAGTGACCTGCATGTCTGTCTCTCAGCTAAGAATAGAGTACGCCACGGGTCTTGCCAAGGCAATGGGAGACAATAATTAAGTTGCTAGACAGACTGAACTTGCCCTGCCCCTGCTTGTAAAACGTTTACCATGAAAAGCAGGCAGCAGCCATGAGAAACCACTTGCTCCCCTCGTCACATGACTGAGCAAGTCCAGAGAAGACAGGCTGAGGTTTGAATTCTGACCCTTATTGCCCTCAGAAAACTACCTCACCTTTCTAAGCCTCAGTTTACACATCTGTCAGACAGCGACCACAATACCTTTTCTGTAGGGTATTGAGTCAAATCACAAAGTGAAGTCACTTAACCCAATGTAGGTAGCCAATAAATGCTACTTGTATTTCCTTTTTTATTATAAGGTGGGGGGAGCACTTTAGCATAAAAGCTGAACCACAGAGGAGTTTTAGGATAAAAGATTTTATTGGAGAGGAGTTCAGCATTGGGTTTCTTAGAAAAACTAAAGCTTAGGAACCATTTAATTTTGTGGAACAATTAGACTGACTGAACATGTAACTGAGAAGGTGAGCGCACACAAACACTAACTGAAAACCCAGCTTTGTGGAAAAGATATGTCCTCCTAAGAGTCCCCAGTGAGGGAAGCGGCCACCTCGGAACTTCTGTCCAAAAGCAGGTAACAATTGCTCTGGTTTACTGAGCACTTACTGTGCCCACAATACTGTTCTAACCACTGGACTTACAGGTGACATTATTTCCTCCACCTTCACAGACAAAGGGACTGGGTACAGAGCAGTCCAGTCACTTGCCCAAAGCAGTAACTCTGTGACAAACGCAGGTTTTGCATGGGGATAAGCCTGTGCTCTACTGGAACAAGGTACAGACCTGCCTCTTGAGACACAGGGAGCAGGGACTGGCTCTCCCTGAAGCAGCGGATGGACGAAGCCTTGGGACATTATTTAGCAGCGACAGTCACGTCGCAGGAGCGGCTGCTGAATAGAAACAGAGACAGTCAGACAGCTGCTTCCTGATCTGATGGCCTCCCTTTCTAAAGGGCTGGCGTCCACATCTATTACGTGGATCAAATTTGAAAGCAGGGCTGTGTTTCTTCTGGATCCAGGCAGCCACCTTGAATTCAGAAAATACTCAGCTATTCATTGCTGTCATAAATTACTCCTGGCGTGTCGCGAAAGGCTGAGGATGTTGCCAAGCAGGAGCCTGTCAATACAGTCAAACGGCTCCCTGCCCCATCCCAGCCCCAATCTGGGCACTGATTATTTCTATAAAACCAGTCAAGAATAAAAATTGAAACAAAATTTAAGCACAGTGCTCCTCCCTAAATATACGTACATGTATGTGTGTTTCATATATTAATTTATAGTCAAAAGGCAGAGACTGTGTCTTCAATCACGTGGTAATTTGTCCCTGAAGGAAAAACTGATACTTACTCATGGCTGCTCACAGAACAGCAGTATTTGCAATGTGATTGTTTTATATGTAATTTAGGTCATTTGTGAAACACATACATAAAATACACTAAAACCAACCAGCAACAATTCATGTTTCATAATTCTATTAAAAACTAGTATCTGTGAGTTACACGACTCATTTTAAAAGGCTAAATTGTTGGCTGGCAATTTAAAGACATTATGTCCTTCATAGAAACATTTGCTTTGGATGGTTAATCAAGATTTCATGTTTTAACCCTATACCAGATTAGAGTGTTTTTTTGTTTTTTTTATTTTGGTAGGTCCAACTCAAATATCATTGAATATCATAATCATTCACTAATGTATTTTCCATTTTTGTTTATTTTGATAATGATAAAGAATTTAACAAGTAAATATGCCTCTCAGAAAGAGGTTTCTTTCTTATGTTGTTGATAAAAATGTCTCACTGTATAATCTGACTATACTACACACAAATAACTGATGACGTTTGTGGCTTCACTCATTGACTCATTCATTAAACATATGTTTATTAAGCTAGAATATGTGCCAGGAACTGTGTGAGCTACAGGGGGATAAATGATGAGGCCTACAGACACCCTCCCTTTTCGAAAGGAGCTTGTGGTCTTAATAAAACACTTGGCAAACTTTTTCTGTAATGAGCGAGGTATCGTAGGCTTTGTGGGCCACACAATCTGTTGCAATTACATAACTCTACTGTCATAGTGCAAAGACAGCCACGGACAACACTCAAATGAATGAGCCCTCCACAGGGCCATGGTTCCATCCCAGGTACAAGAAGTAACTCCGTGAACTCTGAACTGCAACTTGTCACTGGGAATGGAAATTGGAGTGCCCTGCTGTCCCTGATTCAACTATTGCTTCTTGGCCTCTGCTCTCAAGTTTGGCGCTAGGGTTTGATGGTCAAAGATCCCTGTCATTCTAACACAGGATAAAGGCAAATAAAGTCAACAGGATTCCATTCTTATTTGTCTCCTTACTCCATTGAGAATCATGCCATCCTGATACCTTGTCGGTGGTGGGGAGGGGGTGGTAGGGCTCATGCTTCTCCTCATGTTTCCTTTGGCTTTAGTACATTGCATCCAGGTCCTTGCCTTTCACTACACGGATCTGCAAAGTCTTGCCTCACTGGTAATGCCAGAATTGGGCCAGATCTGGTGAATAAGGGGCTGAGCTCCCCTTCCTGAGGTCGGCCTTGGCTGCACCAAGCCTAGTTCATTCCATTGTGGAAACGTATGAAATCTAACTACAGTCCCCTCCGTTCTAGTCTTCTGACCTCTATTGGCAAATATCTAATCAAACAAGCAGCAAATAGTTCTGACCCTTCCAAGCCTTTCTGGCCAGAAGCTGCCTGAGAGCAGCAACTGCCAAAGCAGACCGGCGGCCCAGGGGTTTCAGCTGCTCGGCACACTGAACATAGATAGCCTTATTCTCCAGAGCTTCAACTGAGCGTATGGCAGACAGACAGAGATGTCCTAATAGCCTCTGTCATTAAAGCCTCTGTCTGTGTGAGCCCACAGAGCCCCTTGTCTCAGCTCTAAGCTGGGTCCTCCACCGCAGCACTGCTGTTGGTAGCGAGACAGAGCTGAGTCCCGGTGGCTGAGCTCCGCTCCCTCAGCTGGGGGACTGGAAATCGGTCATGATCAAGAGCATCCGCTATTTGGATTCTCGCAAGTAAATATCCTAACATTCTTCTCATCAAATTTTATGTAGGCTGATTATACATGTATCTATTACTCCCCCACTGCCCCAAAAAAGGGTGAAAAATAAAATAAACCTATTGAGTTTTAAAAGAATCAACCATGTGGGTGCTGTTTTTTTAATTTATGAAACTAATTCAAATATTAAAGCTCAGCGTAAGGAGAATAAAGACCTAGTCTGCAGAAAAGACCAAAAAAAAAAAAAAAACTCCAAAAAAGCATAATGAAAGCTGCAATCCAGAAGAA